>AWOL01S0164921.1:18088-31239 GCA_000715115.1 Nicotiana otophora | reverse complement strand
TACACACTACCCTCCCCAGACCCCATTAATGGGATTCTACTGGGTTGTTGTTGTTGTTATTGTACTCAATTCCATAATCATTTTCGCGGTCTAATCCCATTTTTTCAAACCTAGGTTTTTCAACAAAATCTGAAAATATCCAATGTTAAAATCTACCCATAATCTATGTATTAAACTTGCACAATCGACCACAAGTTGAGAGAAATGAATAAAATAAGGCACAGTCGCATTTTTAATTAAGTCTACTACCCAACGATCCTTCTTCACGATCGCGGAAGAAACCTCGCGATCGCGAAGGCAAAGCTTTCCCAGGACCAGAAACACTTCATCCCAAACGTGAGGGCAAACTTGTTATCGCGAAGACTTGCCTAGCCTGAACTTCGCGAATGCGGTCAGACCTTCGCGAACACGAAGAGTAATGGCAGATGACCGTCCCAGTTCCCTTTCTTCTACGCAAACGCGGACCTACCCACGCGAATGCGACCTGTTGACCGCGAATGCAAAGAGCATAAATGCCTAGTCCCTAAATTCCTTCTCCGTGAATGCGATACCAGCTTCGCGTTTGTGATGAAGGTTACCAGAACCAGTATATCAATAATTTTGGACTTAGCTCTAGGCGTTCCGAAACACACCTGATCCATATGTTACCCCATCCAACTGTACCAACAAGTCCATAAACATAATAGGGACCTGCTCGAATCCTTGGAATATGTAAAACAACATCGAAACAAAGAATCGCACCCCAAAACCAAATTGATCAACTTATGCACTTCAAACTTCCTCAACTAGCTCTGAACGTGTCGAATCATCCTTAGACAAGTCAGAATAATGCCAAATTTTGCGTACAAGTCATAAATCACCATACGGACCTATACTCAGGATCCCAAACGGGCCTTAATTACATCAAAGTCTACTTCGAACAAAATTTAAAGAACTTGAAAACCTTAAATGCGCCAAATTTAACATTAAGGGCCGAAACGCTCTTGGATCACCCTGACGACCCAAAATCCATAAGTCGTGACGGCACCTAACCCAAACCCGCTAGGTAAGCCAACAGTCACATGATTAACAATAAAAAGGAAATATCATAATCTAATAACTCAACAGCGAAGGAATACGATAAAGTATCTGAGAATAAGGTCAAAATGCAACTACAACCAACCCCAAAATCTGGTATCAACAAGTACACGAGCACTACTGAATAAGAAGATATGAAATAAATCCTCTGATACGACTTTCTGAACATGATAAACAGTAAATATAAAGATAACATGAAAAGAACTTCAAGGACTGCGGACGGTATGACAACTACCTCGTAGTCTCCCAAATAGTTGGCACGACTCAAGCCTGAAAATCACCTCGGTCGAATGTACTTGGATTAGCACACAAAGTGCAAAGTATAGTATGAGTACAACCAACCCAATATGCTCAATAAGTAACAACACTAATCTTGGGTTGAAAGCAGTGAGCTCAAAACAACAGTCAAATGCCAATACCAATAACCAATAACAGTTCAAAAAACACAATATAAACCATATAAATAGTTACTCAATGATATTAAGTACAACTTGTCCTCATTTTGGAAATTTAGGCATGTTTTCAAGTATAACAGTTTAAAACCCAACACAGGTAAGCAGGTCAATTACCAGCTAGCATGAGAAAAGTACATATTTATGCCTACATGTCAATTATACATGTAAATCAACAGTATCATAGTAAAACCATCAAGAGTATTTACACTTATCACTGTACGGGTGCCTGGCATATATGCCCATCATCAAGAACATATATGAAACATTCTGCCTGCGCCCACTGCTGGCATGTCAGACTTCGTAGGAGCGGATCCTTCTGAAGCGCAAATTATAATCACTTAGCCCAAGTCTGGTGCACGCGTCGCCTCAAAACGATAACACTCAGCCCAATATGGGCTTGGCGTATGCGTCACCCTCAAAATCAGTACGAAACCGGCTCTATGACCCAAACTCGGTCATTTACCATTCAAGTCTCAGATGAGCACATCTCAAATATTCAATTAAACAGCTTTACCCTTAAGAAATATCAACAATATGTGAAATATTGATAAGAAGTACTGAGATAGAGATATCATATATAGATATAGTATCATGACCGAGAACATGTATGCAAATAAGGTATATAACTTAGAAACAACAAGAATAGACCTATCAAATCTCAAACAGTTAGCACGTAGCCATGACAGGATGTCTAGCATGATTCATAGTTCAAATAATCAAACAATTAGAAGGGATGCTGGGGTAACATTGTATGATAGCAAAATAAACCCGGTATTATCCTAAAGGCCTCCCCAAACTACGAACAAATCAGTGCACGCACACACGTCTATCACCAAGCGCGTATGTCACCCCAATATCTTTCACATAATGTACTTCTTAGGGTTAAATACTCTCAAATTCAAGTTTAGAAGTGTTACTTACCTCAAACCGCGCAAATCACAACTCCAACAAGCCCATCCCATGTGTATCGTTCTCCAAACGACTTGAATCTAGTCACAAACAACTAAATATTAACAAATAAGGCTGTAGGAAACAACTTCAAACAATAAAGTTTCGATCTTTATAAAAATCAAAAAGTCAACTCAATCACATGCTCATACCTCGAAAATCGATAAAATTCATAAAATCTGAACACCCATTCAATTATGAGTCAAACCATGCCAAAATTATCCAATTCCGACCTCAAATCGACCTTCAAACCTCTATTTTTTATTTTTAAAAAGTTTCCACAAAATCCCCCATTTCTTCACTTTAATTCACTATTTAAATGCTAAAAACGAAGATGGAATCTTGAAATATTAACAAATCCAAGTCAAAAATATTTACCCCGATCCAAGACGTGAAAATCCCCTCCAAGATCGCTCAAAACCGAGCTCTATAACTCAAAATATGAAAATGGTACTCCAACCCTCGATTTGGAATTTTAAGCATGCTGCCTAGTGATTACACTACGCGATCGCGGAATTTTCCACGCGATCTCGAAGAACCAAACCTTCAGTACCCAAAAAACCATCTACGCGAATGCACAATCTAGGTCGCGAACGCCGTGACAAATTTCCCTGAACTACGCAATCGCATAGCACAACTCACTTAGGGCTTCACGATCGTAGCCTAAACCACGCGATCGTATAAAAGAAATTTCCACCTGCTAGACCTTACCCTCCGTGATCGCGTCCCTCTCCTCGCGATCGCGGAAGAGGAAACGAGAAGCACAGACATCAGCTATTCAACAAAGTCCAAAGTGAGTCTGAAGTTGATCTGAAACACACCCGAGGCCCCCGGGACCCCATCCAAACATACTGACAGGTCCTTAAACACGATATGAACTTAGTCGAAGCCTCAAATCACACCAAACAACACCAAAATCATGAATCGCACCCCCAATTCAAGCCTAATGAACTTATGAACTTGTAGCTTCTAAAACTAATGCCGAATCATACCAACCAGCTCCGATTGACCTCAAATTTTGTACACAAGTCATAAATGATACAACGGACCTATTCCAATTCCCAGAATCAAAATCTGAACCCAATATCTCGGTCAAACATCCAAACCTTCAACTTTTCAACTTTCGCCAATTCAAGCCAAAACGACCTACGGACCTTCAAATCAACATCCGGACATACGTCTAAGTCCAAAATCATCATACGAAGCTATCAGAACCATCAAAACTCTAATCCGGAGTCGTCTACACAAAATTCATACTCCAGTCAACTCTTCCAACTTAAGCCCTCAAACTTGGGACTAAGTGCCCCATTTCACTCTGAATATCCCCGAAATCGAACCAATCACCTCAGCAAGTTACATAACTATAATTAAACATAGAAGATGTGATAAATGGGGGAATGAGGTTTCAATACTCAAAACGATCGGTTGGGTCGTTACATATTCGAATTCTTATTATTTAATTTCTAATTCTTATTATTTAACCTTTTTTGTTTATATTTTGGGTTGTGCTGAAACTATTTACGAAGTTGAAAAAAAACAAGATTGCCTCAATCTTAAAAAGGAAGACTATTTATTTTTATTCTTTTTCACTTGTCATAATGTAATTAGTAAGAAATTAAAAGGGGGGGGGTCCACTTTTCTGGGCCACCTTTTCATATTTGAGGGTTTCATGTACCTATAAATACAGCCATTTCCTCCCTATTTTTTCACCACATCTCAAGACTCAAGAGTAATTTCCTCTTTTTCTCCTCTAATTATCAAAATATTGTTTCTTCACATTTGAGGGTTTAATCGTTTTAACTTTGTTCTCTTTTTTTGTACCTACACCCTGCTTGTATAATCACTTCCAATCTTATAGAACAATCACCGTTGTGTCTTTCTAAGAACTACAAAAGTTGGAGAAAGATTTTGAGTCATTTACATATATCGTTGTCTTGCATGTTGGGGTTTTTCTTAGCGATCTTTTGAATATACAACATTTCTCAATGATAAAAATTAATACCAAGACCTAACTTTGATTTGATTTTGTTTTTCTTTATTCAGGTATACATTGATAGACGTTCTAACTTTTTTTTTTTTTTTTATATATATATAGGTTCGTGTTGCTGTTGATTGCTACGTAAACTTTCTCTATTCAAGATTGTACGTAAATTATAACTTCTTGTTGCATGTAGAGGCACTTCTTTTTGTTGTCCTTTTCCTTTTCAATATTTGAAGTTTATCATTTGAACGTTACATTCCCTCTTCATTCTGTCTTTCCTTTATTTTTTCGAGATATATCATTATATGGATTTTTTTTTCTTATTCAATTAATTATAAAGATTCCAATTTTATATCGCAGCTAATTACATCAATCGACCATAGATTCTCTAATTACATCATAATTGTTAATTGTATTTTTTTCATCGTTTTTAATTGTCCTTCAAGTTCAAAAAACATGAAATCTACCGGAGCATAATATTTGAAGTAACTAAAGATGAGTACATCAAAGTTTGCAATCAATTTCAAATTAAATATGTTGAAATGAACTAGGAAAAGTTAAGAAATCTTAGGAATATGTAAAATAATTAATATGTAAGATCATGTGTTGAGCTAGATACTAATGGCTTGAGCTAATATCATGTAATAAATGTTACCATAGTTTAATAATAGTAAAAAAAACTTGTCGGTTCATGTGATTGTTCTTTCTTTTTTTTGCTTGGTTCTTTCCTAATAATCTTTCCAATTACCATATTACAAGAACAATTGATTGGACCAGATATATTTATACTAGATATGTTTGTTATATGTTGTACTATGTTCTTCAGTACTTGTGTTTCTGTAACACACTAAATTTACATGGAATTAATACTAATTCTTTTTTCTATTTTGTGACCCCCAGGAAAATTTTGAAACCAAAATGTCGTCATCACAAGAGAGCACCAACAACAACGATCAAAACAATGTCGATTCAACCTCTGCTGAAAATGAGTCATCGAGTGCTACTGTGTCTGCTGATCCTCCTGTGCAGCAACAACGTCAAATACTCTTTGGTTCTTTTTTGGTAACTACAGATCAAAGTGCTCTAGTCATTAATATAATTTCTTCATCTTTTAATGTTACCATTAATGAAAATTGATTTTTTTTTCTAATACTTTAGTGAGTCATTTTCTCCGAATTAATATATGTAATTGCAAGTACATTCTTTTGATTTGGTTGAAAAGGACCAAAATGCTCCAACAGAGGAAGATGAGTTTAGCATGCTTGTCCTAAACCTTAAAAGGAATAATTTGCTGCTGAAAAGCTACGAGGATAACATGGGGAGTGTGTCACAAGGGAACAAGCCTGTACCAAGGTGGACATTTGAGTTATTTCATTTGCAATATCAAATAATGTAGCCTAATTAATTTTCCACTTATTGTATGTTCATTATTAGTGGAATATCATTCACTAGTTTGCTAAAATATACAATTTATAATCAAATAAATTTAAAAATAAATTTCTATAAACTCATGCTCTTTTACTTGACAGGCCTGCAATTAATCAACATCCCGAACTCAATTTTACTCTTGGCCCAAATTTATCGCTAGGGGTATGTTTGTTTGTCCTGGACTTCCTTTCCTTTATGTATTTCCTTATTTTAAATATTTGCCATATTTGGTTGATGCTTTGGAATTCAACTTTACACGTAAATATCATTTTTTGGTATAGGGACACAATGCCAACAGTACTCAGGCTCCCCTTCCTGCTGCAGGAGGTCTAGTAGCTAATAATTCAAAGGTATAACTATCAAAATTATTTATATGTTTTTTTTCTATTCTTGAGTTGTTTTGTAAATAAACTTCTTAGAAATAATATTTTAAAAATTATCCTCTCTTTATAATATATATAAAATGGATGTAGGTTAATCATCCACGTGGTAGAATGCCACTCATTGGATCATCTTCTCGTTCTGGAGTACGTTTCATCTCTAATTTATTTTCAGTAATAGTTTACATTTCACTTTATCTGCATATATTATTTCAAATTTTATTTTGAAAAAGATTTGTATTCATAATAGTGTAAAACACGTAGGAGTGTGTTTTTAATTTCTTTTATGGGATGAATGCAGAAAGCGGTTGTTGAGGGAGAAAACACAGCGAAGCAGAATAGCCAGCCGAGAAGAGACTCGCCTTGGGTTCGCAGGTAATATCTTTTAAATAAAAATGATAAATTAAAAAATAACTGTTTGATTTTAAAAAAACAAAAATATTTTTCCAAACAATAATTATACTTGGAAACTTGAAACGTAGGCCTATTAGCAACCGGCTTTATGACCCAAGCTATGCTGCAAGAGGTGAACCAGTGGATCCCCACTTGCGTATGCTTAAACAAAATCCAAACTTCTGTAAGTCTTTTTCTGCTTTAGTATTCCTATTTGACTCTTGAAATACAAAGCCAAAAGAATTTTAGTCTATTCTATAATTTAAAATTTATAAAAGTTTATCTGCACCCTTTCAATGCAGGTAGTACTCCAAAGGAACGTAAGTGATTATGCAGCTGGCATGGATCTGAGTAGCAAGGAGTCCTTTCGTGGAACATTGTCCTTCTTATATTGTTTTCTTTTACATCTTTTATTTCTGTTAGAAAAAAACTTATCGAATTATATGGCATTGTTGCCTGTTTTGAATGATGTATTGATCACCACATTTCTTCCTTAAACTCTTTAAGTTCAATGATTCGTGTTTCGTAGTTAAAAGAAGTTGTTATGCTTTGCATTGCCATAGATTTGACTCGAGACATATAAAAGTAAATTTGTCATAAGAAGGTGCAGTCGCCAGTCACATACATTAGATTTATAATAAACTCACATAAGAAGGTGCAGTCGCCAGTCACATAAATCGTAGTTTCGCCTTTAGGTGAAAAAGTAAATTTGCATTTGTAGGGTTGCTCTACTTCATGCACGCGAATTCGATCTATATATGTTTTATATTTGTTAGCTACTCAACTGATATATATTTGTTTCTAGCACTTAAGATCTAAACTCCCATATGGCCCATAAGTTTTTTTTTCACTTTTTTTCAATAATCTTTTGAAAATATTGTTTGGTTATAAAAACTGACTAGTCTTTGCGCAGTTTTTGAATTTTTTTGAAATTATTGTGTGTTCATAAAATTTGATTAGTTTTGAAAAAACAATGTGGAAAAAATTTCCAGTTTCTTGGGTTTGTTTTTGGGTGAAAATATTTCTTCCACTCACAAGACTTCAACTTTTTAAAAGTAAAATGCATGTCCAAATATAACTTCTACTTCCAAAAATTATGTGTAACACAATTTCAAAAACTCGTTTTTTTATCAAGTTTCAACCAATTATTTATGTCTAAATATTTTTCAAGTTTTTTTCTCGCAAAACTTCAACTTCTTTTCAAGTAAATGCATATTCAAAGTCCAAATATAATTTTAACTTCCATAAATTATTTTTCATAGGTTTCAACCAAATTTATGTCCAAATGCTAGCTAATTCTGCACCAACGATTTCCTAATATATGATAAACTTATTCTTCACTAGCTACTACAAATTGAATTTAAACACGCGCACTTGTTCACTTAATTCTAGGTATTGTAAGAGTTGAGGATTACTTGAATGGTGACAAAAGGGCCAGGGCAAGATGCTATTATCCAAAGTGGTATTTCCATGGCATTTTTTCAGAGCTTTCTACATTCAGACTAGAGCTGCTTCCTAATTGTGAATGTGGTGGAACCATTGCTGTCGAAAGGTTATTCCTGCAAGAAATTTGTCAAATATAACAATGGAAAAGGGAACCACAAAAAAGAAAACATCCAAGTAATAGCTTTAGGAGTTTCGAGTATGGTTATATATATTAGTAGCACTTACCGTTTATAGTATAATAAACTTAAGTATTCTCCTGGTTCTAGTTAGAACTGTGCTAAATATAATGGGTAATAATTAGTATTGAACTTTAGCGATTAGGGGATCTGTAAATTTTCGCTTGACTAGATTTGGTCTTAATTAACTTCAAATAGAAGTGGTTCCATGTATGGTAAAACAATGGACCGATCAAGCAAAAGTTGAAAGTAAGAATAGGACCTAAATATACCTCTCGGAAGTACCACAGCTGACAGATGAGTCGAAAAATTGTGGTTGATTAAGAGCATTGTCATAAGCCAACAAAACCGCTTCACCCTCCTCTTCGCTTGTCTTCTCTTTGGAGCCTAGGTTCATCTTCATGAAAGAATATATATAGAAAAATATTTTTTAAAATAATATTACCGCTGTATTTTTGTTTTTTTTTATCCGCTCTATTTAAATTACAGCTTGTGTAATAAAGAAAAGCACCCTTTTAACAAAAAGCCGCCACTCGTACCCAGTAAATAAATATCGGAAGCGGGTTAACGTTAAAACATTATTATATATTGTTTACCCTCAAAATCGGATAACAATTGAATTTGTAAGTGGTTTTAAGGATACGTGATCTATCTCGATACAAAACGATAAATTAGATTATAATTGAAATAAGTAATGGAAAAGTAAATGCAAACCACACGAATTGAACAGTCTTAGCCCTGAAGAATTAATCACCCTCGAGCCCTGGTGCTCCGATCGATATCAAGACAGGAGAGACGAGAACTTAAAGAAAATAATAATAATTTAAAGAAAATAACTATGTATTGCTTTGGAATGCGAGTTACAGTGTGTTCAATGAATTACCAGACCCCCTTTATATAGTAGAGGAGTCCTAATTTAGGTACAATTCTATAAAAGGCAAAACAATCTCTTGATTTGCTGATTGTCGGTTCCTTATTGATACGTGCCGAGATTCCCACCGCAATATCCTACCGGTCACGGATATTTCGGTTTTCTGTTAGTTATCTCAACATGTAACAACCCGATTTGTCATTTTGAGAAGTAGCATCACGTTCAGCGGCTTAAGGCCCCAAGCAGCTTTGTAATGTGTATTATAACCTGCGTGTGTGGTCGAGTTTGGTTTTCGGATGATTCGAGATCAATTTGGAAGAATAATTTTTGTTTTAGAAACTTAAGCGGTAAGAGTTGAACGCAGTTTTACTTTGGTGTAACGACTCCAAAATGGGGTTTTAATGGTTCTAAGAGCTCCGTATGGGGATTTTGGTCTTAAGTGCATGTCCGGATTTTGACTTTATTTGATATCGGGGTCGGATCCTAGTTTCGAAAGTTGGAATAGGTCCATACTTTTATTTATAACTTGTGTGTAAAATTTGAAGTCAATTCGGGTCTATATCATAGCAAGGTATCAAATGATGGTGAGTGGAGAAGCAAGAAATGAAAAAGAAAAGAACTGGGAGCGTGCTAGGGTTCGTGCAACGCGCGGATTGTGGCACGTCAGCCCTCTCAGCAAGTTTGAAAAACCAATGAAGTATAGAAATTTGGCGCTAGCACGCGCGCTACCCCTACCTAAAACCTTTTTAAGTAATCACCTTGGGGGTTCATTTCCCCAATTTCACTTAGACGGATTTTGGAGCTCTTCTCCACTCTCTCAAGACCACCAACTCCTCTCTTCTTCAAGGTAAGCAATCCCCATTATCTTGGTATGAAATCCCATCATTTCTACACTTGTATTGATGAAATCTACACAAAACATACTTAGATCTTCAAGATATTTCTTCAAGAACTCAAAGGAGGAATTTGCAAGATTTCTTCCAAAAAAGTAATCCTACACCCTTAGATTACATGTACGGATTTATTATGGGAATATGAGTATGAATTAAGTATTGAAACTCATGGTATGGTGATTGAAAATCATAAATTCCAAATTTAAATATATAACCATGGTAGAGATTGAAAGGTGATTAGTTGATATAATTTTGTTGGTTGGGTGTAGATGAATGGTCACGCATATCATGACTGGAAGTTATAAATTATTGGTAAATGGTGGTAGTTGGATGAACTAATTCTATGGTTAAAAGATGTAGAGATTTATGCACTCTAGGTGTTTGATAAAATGCTTAAATGACTTAAAACCTGGAAATTTTACTAATATTAGTCCAATCGAATTATGTTGATGTAGATCAATGTTATAAGAGTAGTTTGAGGTTTTAATATCACTAATGAGCTGAATCAAGAAAGCTCAGTTTATAGCGATTTTGCCGAAGGATTTTCTAGGAAATATTAATCTGGATTCAAGCCATTCGGAGTTGGATAATCGCGAAAAAATACTTACCAGTGGATTGAGTTGTTTAAGGTAAGTATTTTGCCTAACCTTGAGTGGGAAAAATTACCCCTTAGGCATTGAGTCTTATGTGGACATTGTGTAATTGAAAACTATGTACGCGAGGTAACGAGTGCATACTTGGTTTATATGTGCAAATTATATCGGTTAAGATTCGTATACGACTTTATGTATTAAATTAAAATTATTGACACTTATTAAATCCTTTATTTGTCATCCCTCATTCCTTATTTGCCGAGGTTGTTTTTATGTGATGATTTGGTGTGATTGCCACTTTGATTTTTATGTGAAATACCGTGGTTAGTTGGGTTGACGTTTCTTGAAAATAATTTTATTATGGATTCTTTTTCTGTAAATAATTATTAAATAAGTTTAAAATGAGGCATCAATATATATTTATCAAAATTTTGGATTAAATAAGGCGTTTTCCTATGCTGAGTTACTTTTCTATCTCTGTTGTTGTTTTTGAGGTTTTATATACGTTGTGTGGAGCCTTGGGCTATTTGATGTGAAATTAATTGATTTTGTTGTATCTTTGGAGTACGTTGTGGCCTGTGGGCAAATTGTGATATGAATTGTTGTATTATGTTGTCGTTTAAACACTCTCCTTGATGTTATTTATGCTTCCTACCCTACTTGTTAATGATATACACGTGCTTAGTAAAGAAGAGTATAAAGCACGAAGGGTGATGCCGTTCCATTTCATATACATTATCATGTGAGGGAGAGTATAAAGCACGAAGGGTGATGCCGTGCCATTCATATACATTAATATGTACGAAGGATAATGTCGTGCCATTTCATATACATTATCATGTGAGGGAGAGTGTAAAGCACGAAGGGTGATGCTGTGCCATTCATATACATTAATATGCACGAAGGATAATGCTGTGCCATTATTTATATATTGTCATATGTTCATGGCACGAAGGGTGTTTCCGTGCAGTAGAGGACAAGAGACATACATTATATTGTGATATCTTTTCGTTGTGTATATATTCATGGCTTTATCTTGAGCTGTTATTGTACACCTATATTTTCTATGTGACTTGTAGTCGTTTTTGCTTCCTGTGTTCCTCCCACTTTATTTTTTTTATTGTTATTGGCGTTTCTTCCACCTAGTTGGTTCTGTTATATGTATGCTCGGTAAGAAAGAGATAAATGCACGAAGGGTATTGCCGTGCTAATTGATTTAATTTACATATATATATATATATTGGGTGAGAATGAGACAAGTGCATGAAGGTATTGCCGTGCATTTGATGTGATATATTGAATGTATTTCTCATACCAGGAAAGTTAAATGAGGTGTCACATGGTGATATTTATTTGAAATAATTATATTTGAAAGATATTTATTTGAAATAATTATATTTGAAGATATTTATTTGAAGGAGTTATATTTGAAAGAGATTTATTTGAAAGAACTATATTTGAAAGATATTTACTTGAATGGAGTATATTCGAAATATATTTATTGGAAAGTATTATATCCTGAAGATTATTATTTGAAAAGCATATAGGCGAAAGATTTATATTTGAAGGACTTGATTTTGGGTCGTTGATACCAATTTGTCACGACCCAAAATCCCACCATAGACTTTATTATTTGTTGAGCAATATTAATAGTGTTCTTGTTGCCCTGCTGTGTATACCACTGGTTGATTAGTGTTTCCATCATTGTTATTTGTTTCCTATTATTTTTATATACTATATTGCACATGTTATGAGACTAGTGAGTGTCTTGACTGTACCTTGTCACTACTCCACTGAGGTTAGTCTTGATACTTTACTGGGTACCGACTGTGGTGTACTCATACTACACTTCTACATATTATTTTTGTGTAGAGCCAGGTATTGAAGATATCGGACTCGGGCAGAGTTAAAGTGTGATCGCAAGTATTCAAGGTAGAGCTGCTTGGTCATCACAGTCCCTTGGAGTCTTTCCATTTTTATTGTACTGTTAATTTCTTATACGGACAGTATTGTGCATTCGGTTCTCGAGATCATTCCATATATTCAGTTAGAGTTCGTGACTCAGTATTACCAGTCTTGGGAGGTTGTTTGTTGAATATTTCTGCTGCTAGTATTGACACTTGTATTGAATAAAATAATAAAAAAATGGCTTGAATTGTTATTTTAATCGGCTTACTTAGTCTTAGAGACTAAGTTCCATCATGACGTGTGATAGCGCCTAACATTCCACTTGCTAGGCAAGCCGACGTTGAAGAATTATTAAGCCAATCCTTATTTAATTCAGTAAATAACAGCGAATAAGCTAAAATGAAATACAACGAGTGCGCAATGATATAAAAACTTCATTAATTACTACCACCCGGATCTGGAGTCACAACTCACGAGCTACTATGATTTATTACAAACAGAATCTAAAAATGGAAAATACACTATTTTGAAGTAAGGAAACAGTAAATGATAAAACTAGGAAGAGACTCCAGGGTCAGCGGACGCCAACCGATCTACCTTGG
>AWOL01S0164921.1:0-17513 GCA_000715115.1 Nicotiana otophora | reverse complement strand
ATATATATATATATATATATATATATATATATATATATATATATATATATATATATATATATATTGGGTGTGAATGAAACAAGTGCACGAAGGTATTACCGTGCCATTCGATGTGATATGTTGAATATATTATTCACACCAGGGAAGTTAAGAATTTAATGAGTTAAATGCACGAAGGTGTTACAGTGCCATTTGATGTGATATCTTGAATATATTTCTCACACCAAAAAAGTTAAATGAGGTATCACATGGTGACTTTTACTTGAAAGAATTATATTCGAAAGGTATTTACTTGAAAGAATTATATTCGAAAGATATTTATTTGAAAGAATTATATTCGAAAGATATTTACCTAAACAAATTATATACGAAAGGTATTTACTTGATAGAATTATATTCGAAATATATTTACTTGAAAGAATTACATTCGAAAGGTATTTACTTGAAATATATTTATTTGAAAAAATTATATTCGAAAGATATTTACTTGAAAGAATTATATTTGAAAGATATTTATTTGAAGGAAGTATATTCGGGATATATCTAATTGTACGGATTACATTCTAAAGATTTTTATTTGAAAAACTTATAGATAAAAGATGTATATTTTGAAGGACTTGATTAATTGATTGTACTTGCGTTTATTATTCGTTTGAGCAATATTTATGGTGTTCTTGTTGCCTTGTTGTTTATGTCACATGTTGATTATTGTTGCCATCACTGCTAATTATTTTCTATTATTTTATATGCTATATTGCACGTGTTATTTGACTAGTGAGTGTCTTGACAGTACCTCATCACTACTCCACCGAGGTTAGTCTTGATACTTACTGGGTACTGACCATGGTATACTCATACTACAGTTGTGCATATTTTTATGCAGATCCAGGTATTGGAGATATCAGAGTCGGACAGAGTTAGACTGTGATCGCAAAGATTCAAGGTAGAGTTGCTTGGCCGTCGCAGTCCCTTGGAGTCTTTCTATTTTATTATACTAATAATTTCTTATTCGAACAGTATTGTATATTCGACCCTCGAGATAATTCCATGTATTCAGTTAGAGTTCGTGACTCAGTATTACCATTCTTGGGAGGTTGTTATAATTATTTCCGATGTTAGTTTCGACACTTGTATTAAATTATATGTTTAAAAAAAATGACTCAAAATGAAATTGCAATAGGCTTACTTAGTCTTAGAGACTAAGTGCCATCATGACGCCTGTAGTGAGAATTTGGGTCGTGAAAAGTTGGTATCAGAGCACTAGGTTCATAGGTTCTACGAGTCATGAATGAGTTTAGTTGAGTCTTGCGGATCGGTATGGAGACGTATGTACTTATCTTCGAGAGGCTACAGAACTGTTAGGAAATTTTCACTTCTTTCATTCATGTTGTGCGAATTTTTTTGATTTTGGAGTTTGAGCCTTTGTATCTCTATTCTCTCACAAATGGTGAGGACTCGTGCTACCGGTCAGTTGAGTAGACACCCACGCATACTGTTAGGGCTGCAAGAGGCCAAAGAAGGGCACATGCCGCAACTAGAGCACATGTCAAAGCAGCAGTTGAGGAGCCGCCAGTAGCTCCAGTTGGGGGACAGGCCACTAGAGACACCTGTTGTTACCCCCAGACTTCAGGAGACTTCAACACAATTCCTTACTATGTTTGGTACATTGAATCAAGCGGTATTGATCTCCGTTTCACCAAATATTTCACAAATTGGGGGAAGAGTCCAGAGTTCTACCGCCCGTACTCCAGAGTAGCAGGTTCACGTTGGTCAATTTCCAAGTATAGTACCGGTACAACCTGTTATTCCGGATCAGCCTGAGATCAATCCAGAGGCATCGGAAGAAGAACAAAAGAGACTTGAGAGATTTAAGAGGTATAGTCCACGTACCATTAGTGGCACAACTATCGAGAATGCCCAGGGATTTCTAGAAAAATGTCACTGTATTCTCCGCACCATGGGCATTGTGGAAGTGAACGAAGTTGCCTTTACTACATTTCAGCTGTCAGGAACAGCGTATCAGTGGTGGCAAGTTTATGAAGAAGGTAGACCAGCCGATGCAATACCACCAACTTGGGCTTAATTTTTCGGCAATCCTTTTGAAAGACTTTGTTCCCCAGACTCTCCAGGATGTGTGTCGCAAAGAGTTTGAATGGTTGTGTCGGGGCACCATGACGGTGTCGAAATATGCTATTAGGTTTAGTGAGTTAGCCCGCCATGCACCTATCTAGGCTTTTATAGTTAGATAGCGAGTCCGCATATTTATTGAAGGGCTCGATTATGATTTTAAAATATGTATGGCTCGAGAGTTGCAGGCTGACATTCCATTTCAGCAAGTAGTATAGATTGTCAGGATGTTAGAACGTGTTCTAAGTGAGAAGAAGGAATCTAAGGAGGCCAAAAGGTCTCGAAACTCTGGAGGATTTAGTGGATTCTATTCTGCAGCTATGACTCATCATGGCGGAGGCTTGGGCAGTCGGTTAGCCAAGCCTGCAATTTAGAATACTCGTAGTGCTCCAGTTAATACCTTTAGTGCACCACCGGTACGGGATTCTTACAGTGGTTATTCCAATTATCCGGCACAGACTCAGTATGAGCAGTCGCGTCCGCAGAGGGGTTGTTGTGAGTGTGGTGATACTAGTAACATCATGAGAAATTGTCCCAGACTTGGAAGGGATGGATTTCATCAAAACACTCAGGCTACATGCTTTATTCCAGTTAATACACCATGTGCACAGCCAGTTAGGGGTGGAGGACAGGCGGGTAGAGGGCGCCCAAGAGGGGGAGGCCCGGCCCATTGATATACTTTTTATGACTTGGTTGAGGCCAATACACCAGATGGTGTAATTAGAAGCATGATTTAATTTATAATAAAATAAGCATTATTCTTATTTTAATTCAATTATGATTATCAAGGTGAGACCTCCTATCGTGCTCCATATAGGGCGAGTTTGTGATTTGTACACCACTCACGTATTTATCCCTGTTGGGAGAGTTGATGGTGTTAGCCCGTGTCTATCATTTTTGCTTTATACACTGTTGAGGGCTAAGAGTCCAAAAGTGACTTTCTGTTACTTACTACAATGGATTTTGGTGTAATTTCAGGATAATTGATTTAAATTTTGTGAATTTAATTCTCTACCGGTATGGGAGTTCATTATGTGTTGTGACCTTGTTTAATGGAAATTATTTTAAAGAAGAAAATGGAAAGATTTCGGTTGGCACAATGTGCAGATTACTTGTGATTCAGAGCTGAAGACAAGATCCTCACGTTTTAATGTGAATTGATATGTTTAAACTGCGCTATGTGCCGCAATGGAAGTTATATTGAGTTGAGATCTTTGTGGTTAAAATCATGTATTTTACATTCTCCCTTGTGAAATTTATTTGGATTATAGTATAGACAAGGGGTTATGCATGTTGCACTTACTTGATAGTTCTTTTGTGTGTTTATCTGTGCATGTTAGTCATATTTGTGTTGTGCTTATTCTGTTTTAGTTTACGAGTTTTCATGTTTCTCAAATTGTTGTCAGTAGTGTGAAGGTTTGAAACTAGGCTAGAATTGACATGAAATTTAATTATCAGTGCTGAAATTGATTATGGACAACCATTGTGGCCAGGGTTATTATTATGGGCCTATATATGATGTGTCCCGCTATATGAATGTGTTGTGCGAGAGTAGGCATGAGTTGCTACAGCCGGTTGAGTCTAATACCATATGTCGATATGAAAAATCAGGTCTTTATGAAAATGATTGAAGTGTAAGAAATTTGGCTTTAAGGCTTATAAGTGTAAACATAAGAAATAATCTCAACTGAGATGGTGTTGTCGGACTTATGACGATTGCGGTGACGTAGGAGCAATCGCGAATATATGTATAGTAAAAGCACTCAGTAATTTAATGTCCTCAGAAAGATTTTTGGCACGTTCGAAGATGAACGATTGTTTAAGAGGGGGAGAATGTAACAACTCGATTTGTCGTTTTGAGAAGTAGTATCACGTTCAGCGGCTTAAGGCCCCAAGCATATTTGTAATGTGTATTATGACCTGCGTGTGTGGTCGAGTTTGGTTTTCGGATGATTCGGGATCAATTTAGGAGAAAAATTCTTGTTTTAGAAGTTTAAGCGGTAAGAGTTGGCCGGAGTTTTACTTTTTCTTGTAACGACTCGGGAATGGAGTTTTAATGGTTCCAATAGCTCCGTATGGTGATTTTGGTCTTAGCAGCGTGTCTGGATGTTGATTTAGAGGTCTGTAGGTTGTTTAGGCATGAATTGGCGAAAGTTGGAAAAATGGAAGATTTTGGAAAGTTTGACCGGGAGTTGACTTTATTTGATGTCGCGGTCGGATCCCAGTTTCGAAAGTTGGAATAGGTTTGTACTTTTATTTATAACTTGTGTGCAAAATTTGAAATCATTTCGGGTCTATATCATAGCAAGGTATCAAATGATGGTGAGTGGAGAAGCAAGAAATGGAAAAGAAAAGAACTGGGAGCATGCTAGGGTTCGTGCAACGCGCGGATTGTGCCACGCCAGCCCTCTCAGCAAGTTTAAAAAACTAGTGAAGTATAGAAATTTGGCGTTGGTACTGGCACGCTACCCTTACCTGAAGCCCTTTTAAGTACTCATCTAGGGGGTTCATTTCCCCCATTTCATTTGGACGGATTTTGGAGCTCTTCTCCACTCTCTCAAGACCACCAACTCCTCTCTTCTTCAAGGTAAGCAATCCCCATTATCTTGGTATAAAATTTCATCATTTCTATACTAGTATTGATGAAATCTATATATAAAATACTTAGATCTTCATGAAATATTTTCAAGAACTCAAAGGAGGGTTTTGCAAGATCTCTTCCAAAAAGGTACTCCTACACCCTTAAACTCACATGTACGGATTTATTATGGTAATATGCGTATGAATTAAGTATTGGAACTCCTGATATGGTGATTGGAAGCCATAAATTCCTAATATAAATACATATCCATGGTAGAGATTGAAAGGTGATTAATTGATGTAATTTTGTTGGTTGGGTGTAGATGAATGGTCACGCATGTGATGATTGGAAGTTATAAATTGTTAGTGAATGGTGGTAATTGGATGAACTAATTCCATGGTTAATTGATGTAGAAATTTATGGACTCTAGGCATTTGATAAAATGCCTAAATGACTTAAAACCGAAAAATTTTACTAATATTGGTCCAATCGAATTTTGTTGATGTAGATTGAAGTTGTAAGAGTAGTTGGAGGTTTTAATATAACTAAAGAGCTGAATCAAGAAAGCTCAGTTTGTAGCGATTTTGCTGAAGGATTTTCAAGGAAATATTCATCTGGATTCGAGCCATTCGGAGTTGGATAATCGTGGAAAAATGCTTACCAGTGGATTGAGTTGCTTGAGGTAAGTATCTTGCCTAACCTTGAGTGGGAGAAATTACCCCTTATGCATTGAGTTTTATGTGGAAATTGTGTAATTGAAAACCATGTACGCAAAGTGATGAGTACGTACTTGGTTTATATGTGCAAATTATATCGGTTAACATTCGTAGACGCCTTTATGTATTTAATTAAAAATTGTTGGCACTTATTAAATCCGTTATTTGTCATCCCTCATTCTTTGTTTGCCGAGGTTGTTTTTATATGATGATTTGGTGTGATTGACACATTGATTGTTATGTGAAATATCGTGGTTAGTTGGGTTGACATTTCTTGGAAATACTTTTATTATGGATTCCTTATATGTAAATCATTATTAAATAAGTTTAAAATGAGACATCAATATATATTTATCAAAAATTTTGATTAAAGAAGGCGTTATCCTATGCTGTGTTACTTTTCCATCTTTGTTGTTGTTTTTGAGGTTTTATATACGTTGTGTGGAGCCTTGCGCTATTTGCTGTGAAATTAATTAATTTTGTTGTATCTCTGGAGTTAGTTGTGGCATGTGGGCAAATTATGATATGAATTATTGTATTGTGTTATCATTTAAACACTCTCCTTGATATTATTTATGCTTCCTACCCTGCTTGTTAATGATATACATATGCTTGGTAAAGAAGAGTGTAAAGCATGAAAGGTGATGCCGTGCTATTTCATATACATTATCATGTGAGGGAGAGTGTAAAGCACGAAGGGTGATGCCGTACCATTATTTTTATATTATCATATATTCATGGCACGAAGGGTGTTTCCGTGCAGGCGAGGATAGGAGACATACATTATATTGTAATATATTTTCGTTGTGTATACATTTATGTCGTTATTTGAGTTGTTATTGCGCACCTATATTTTCTATGTGACTTGTAGTCATTGTTGCTTCCTGTGTGCCTCCCACTTTATTTTGTTTTATTGTTATTGGCATTTCTTCCACCTAATTGGTTATGTTATATGTATGCTCGGTGAGAAAGAGATAAATGTACGAAGGGTGTTGCCGTGCCAATTGATTTGATCTACATATATATATTAGGTGAGAATGAGACAAGTGCACGAAGGTATTACTGTTCCATTCCATGTGATATGTTGAATATATTATTCACACCAGGAAAGTTATGAATTTAATGAGATAAATGCACGAAGGTGTTACCGTGCCATTTGATGTGATATCTTGAATATATTTCTCACAACAGAAAAGTTAAATGAGGTGTCACATGGTGACTTTCACTTGAAAGAATTATATTCGAAAGGTATTTACTTGAAAGAATTATATTCGAAAGATATTTACTTGAAAGAATTATATTCGAAAGATATTTACTTGAAAGAATTATATACGAAAGATATTTATTTGAAAGAATTATATACGAAAGATATTTATTTGAAAGAATTATATTCGAAAGATATTTATTTGAAAGAATTATATTCGAAAGATATTTATTTGAAAGAATTATATTCGAAAGATATTTATTTGAAAGACTTATAGATAAAAGATGTATATTTTGAAGGACTTGATTATTTGGCTATACTTGTGTTTATTATTCGTTTAAGCAATATTTATGGTGTTCTTATTGTCTTGCTGTTTATGTTACAAGTTGATTATTGTTACCATCACTGCTATTTATTTTCTATTATTTTGTATGCTATATTGCATATGTTATTTGACTAGTGAGTGTCTTGCTTGTACCTCGTCACTACTCCACCGAGGTTAGTCTTGATACTTACTGGGTACCAACCGTGGTGTACTCATACTACACTTCTGCACATTTTTGTACAGAGCCAGGTATTGGACTGTGATCGCAAGGATTCAAGGTAGAGCTGCTTGGCCGTCGCAGTCCCTTGGAGTCTTTCCATTTTATTATACTGTTAATTTCTTATTCGAACAATATTGTATATTCGACCCTCGAGATAATTCCATGTATTTAGTTAGAGTTCGTGACTCAGTATTACCGGTCTTGGGAGATTGTTATAATTATTTCCGTTGTTGGTTTCGACACTTGTATTACATTATATGTTTCAAAAACAAAATGGCTCAAAATGATATTGTAATCGGCTTACCTAGTCTTAGAGATTAAGTGTCATCACGACGCCTGTGGTGGGATTTTAGGTCGTGACACAACAATGTCTCTCCGAGCTCGTTGGAGGCTAAGGTTGATACCAGACTTACCGCTAGTCGAAGGCAGGCGTTTCGACCTCGGGTCCTAGCTCAGTGGGAATCGAGGTCGATCTTTAGTCCTTGGTTGCCACGTTCCAAACCTAATCTACCAAGTTGTACGGAAGCTCGATTTCGACCGTATATAGATAGTCCCTTCATTTTTCGGAGAGTAGATAACGAGAAACAACATGATATTCCGATCCTGACTTTGATATTTTGTGATAGAAATGACAAAACAGTCGAAACGTCTCGTCAGTCAAGTCTTAATGGCATTAAATGCTTGTCAGTTGCCGGCCGGCCACTCCCATATGTTAACAGTTGCTGAGAAACTATAAATACCCCCTCATTAGTTGATTCAAACTTTACTTTTAAAAGTTCTAACCTCGTACCTTAGATATTTCAACACTTCCAAGCATTAATGTACTGGTTATTCTAAAATCCTTTTATAAGAACTTATGTTCTGACTTTATCCCAAACCATCGAGCATACTCTTTTAACTCCCTCCTTTTCCTTCCTTTTTAAAGAAATGGCGAAGACTTGTAAATTCGTTCCCCCAAAAAAAACTCCCTCTTCCTTGTGGCCGGCTACCGAAGAGACCGTCTCGCGCACTGCTGTTAAAGAACCGGCACCGGAGACTACTCTGAAAATGTTTATTCTCGGGGTTGCTCGGTCAATGCCGATTTCAAGGTTAAAAACCCTTCTTCCTTACCAGGCTGATGTGAGGGGATCTCGAGGTACATCTGCTCGATTACTGAGGTTGTTCTCTCTACAGTCAAAAAGAATTGCAACTAGGCTGACAAATATGTGGTGGTTCCTGAACTGACGAAGCCATCACCACTCATGTCGAGGGAGTTTTAAGTGTTTACACTTATAACTTCGCGTTAGGTCCCTTGGACCTGGTCATCATCGAATTCTGCAACAGATATGAGGTAACCCTCAGTCAGATTCACCCCTCTTTCTAGAAGATCGTAATCCTCCTCCGTTTCTTTGTGAGCAAGATCGAGGTGTGCCCTTTCACGATCGACCACCTTATGCATTTATACAGTCCCTGACTCTACCGGGGCGGACTGATCAAGCTTTCCCATCTAGCTAGTAAAGTCATGTTCTCAAGTATTGATGAAGATAGGGATCGAGGATGGCTAGGCCGTTTAGTCCGACTGAGGGCCTCGGACTTTATCCTAGCCGAGCATATGCCGTTCCCTGAGAAGTGGAACATGAAACGTAAGTATATAATTTTGCTTTCAATGTTTTATTTATCGCCATTTTCCTTCCTTCTTATCGGTGTTCTGTGACGGTGTAGCTGTTGCCCGTATTTCAAACGAGGTTCCTCAACTCAAGGAGTGGGTCGAGGGCCTTCTATCGCAAAGGCTGTATTCCGATCGCTCGTAGCATGATCTTTCAAAGGGCCGATGAGAGGCCCGTTTGTATGGTGAGATCTCTTTCAAAATTTATATTTTGTTTCCTCTTTGCATAATTGAGTACTTACTTGTTTTATTTCTTTTTGCAGGTTTACCCAAGGATGTCCGAATGAGACCTCCATCTGGTAGTGACGATCTCCCTACTGAGTCCCCTTCTCCGAAATAGGGTGAAGCGAAGAAAAGTAAAAGGGCCCCGAGTTCTCCGAGCTTGGAGAAGAAAAAGCCAAAGAGAAGGCTGGTGCATAAGTCTAAGGAAAGCACCAGCGCTCGAGCACCACCTTCGGGTTCTCTCTATCAACTGATGGATGAATCCGAAGAAGAACAAGAGGAATCTGGTGACCCGAGTGTCGACACGACTCGAAGGGCAAGGGGTCTCCTAACTAGAGGGAGATGATACCGATCTTCATCGAGCTAGGGAGGTCGAGGAGGAGGCCGAGACCGAAGCTTCCCGGGACGTGGGCAGTGCGCCGAAGGAAGCTTTTGGTGTGATAGAGATCACCGAGTCACCTTTGTTCACTGAGTCCATATACAATGAGGCTTAGACGGTGAAAGAATGTCCCAATGAGGGAGTCCTAGGAGCGGACGATCCCTTTCGCGGCTTCTTTAATGAAGTGGACTCTAAGGCCACGGAGGGTGTCACCGGGTTGGGTGATTTTGAGATACCAAGGAAGTTCCCATCTTCGGGAGAAAGTGGACCTTCCTCGAGTCCCAAACTTGTCAATAGATTTCCTACCACGAGTGTGGATCCTAGCCGGAAGCGATTCATCACTTTCTCTCTTCTAGAGCACTCCTGAGTCCTCTCCGCCCCATAGGGGTGGCTAGTTATCTTCGGTGTCTGGTGACCGAGGATGATAAGGCCAAGATGAATAAAGTGGATGTATTTTGTCTGTTCAACGAAGCGCAACAGGCGTTAACCGGGTAACTTTAGATATTCCTCAATGGTTCTCAATTTGTACTTAGGCTATTTTGCAGATAACCCTAACATTTTCTCTTTTCGTTTGTAGGCCTCGGTGCTTCATCACGAGACTTTTCTCTGATACCGGGATGAGCTGAAACAACTTGAGGCCGAGGTCCGAGGGCTCACTGAGAAGAGAGATTCCTACAAACGTCTTAGTGAGCATCATGAGGGGGAGGCTAAAAGTCTCCGAGCTGAGTTGAAGGTGGCTCAAAAGGAGCATGCCAACTTGGTCGAGCAGGTAAAAATATTTGATCTTAGTGACGAAGAGTTAGACTTGGTGAGTAATGGTCGGAATTGGCGGGTTTAACAAAAAATCTATCGAATCGGTCAACTGTGAGTTGAGATGGATGTTGTGAAGGCCGAGACCGATGAATGGCAGGGCAAGATGGATTGTCTGGACTCGAAAAAAGAGGTTGCTCGGGCGCAACTGACTTCAACTGAGGTCCAGCTTCGAGCAGCAAAGGAAAATGCCTAGGCGCAGGCCAGAAAAGTCGAAGAGCTTCAGTCTCGGCTAAGTTCGGCTGCCTCTGAGCAAAAAATTATTGTCAAAGAACTTGAAACGGCCAAGTCAATCGTGGTGGTGGTCAATGCCGATGCCGACGAGATAGTGGCCCAATATAAGGCTGATGCCGAGGCGACCCAGGATCGCTTAAAAGATATCATTGAATACGAGAAGCGCAGTCACAAAGAAAGGCCCTCGAAGAGATCCATGCTCGGGATTTCGATCTATCGGCCAAGATCGAGACCGCTAAGGGGCTCGAGGCTGAAGCCAAGAAGTTGGCCTACCCCAAAGAAGAAGAAGAAGAAGAAAAGAAGACTTCGATGGTTCCGATGGACGTTTTTGTAAATTTGTTTGACGCCTTTGTAATTTATTTATTTATCTCTTTTTTGTTTTCTGTACTCGTGTATTTTTGTTAGGGACATTTGGCCTTTGTAAAGATTGTATATAATATATGAGGCTTTCCTCTTCGGCAGTTTATATATTCTGTTTTCCTTTGCTTTATTCTTTATGTTTGCAAAGATCAAAATGCCTAAGCATAAAATAGTTTCATTTGCTTTATTCTTTATGTTTGCAAAGATCGAAATGGCTTAGCATAAAATAGTTAGGTCATGTTCGGACCTTGCCTTTGATATTATTTTGTTTAAGGCATCGTGGGGGTTTAATATGATCGAAACCTTTTTTTTCGAAGTAATTATGACTTTTTAGATTGTAGTTTTCCGAGGGTAGCCTTTAGAACCGGTTCTGAAATTTTTGAAGTCCTTGTGCTTTTTTATGGGTCTCAGACGTCTCCGAGCCATTTTAATTTGGTTGTAGCCTTTAGTTCGGATGTTTCCTAGTAGGCTTGTTACCCCGAGTTATCCGGGCCCCAAGTTTCCTTCGTTCGGATTTCGAGTGTTTAATGTAACCTTCCTTAGTACCAAGTCTCCGATATTAAAGTGTCAAAGGTTGGCCCTTCGATTGTAGTATCCCTCGATGCACTGCTTTTGGGAGGCCAACCGGACCAGGGCTGCTTCACGCCTTTCATCCAATAAATCTAGGCTCGTGTTCATAGCCTCGTTGTTTGATTCCTCGGTTGCATGTCAGAACCAGAGACTTGGCTCTCTGACTTCGACCAGTATTAGAGCTTTTACGGCGTAGACAAGTGAGAATGGGGTGGCCCTAGTGTTGGACTTTGAGATCGTTCGGTATGCCCATAAGACTTCGGGAAGGATTTCCTTCCATCTTCCTTTGGCGTGAGTTAACCTCTTTCTGAGGTTTTGGAGTATGGTTTTGTTGGTCGATTCTGCTTGCCCGTTCCCACTAGGGTGGTAGAGTGTTGATAGGATCCTTTTAATCATATGATCTTTGAGAAACTTGCTTACCTTGCTGTCGATGAATTATTTCTCGTTATCGCACACGATCTCGAACGACATTTCGAATCAGCATATGATATGATCCCAAATGAAGTCGATGACTTCTTTCTCCCTGACCTTTTCGTATGCCTGGGCTTCTACCTATTACTGGGTGCCCATGGAAGGGGGCCAACAATATCCGTCCCCCACTTCATGAATGACCATGGTGACATAACTGAATGCAGAAGCTCCCCGGACTGATGAATCATCGGAGCATGTCTTTGACATTCATCACATTTTTGTACGAACTCCTTCGCGTCCTTTTCCATATCGATCCAATAATAATCGGATCTAATTATTTTTCGAACCAATGATTCGGCACTTGAATGATTTCCACAGGTACCTTCGTGGATTTTCCTCAAAACGTACTCGGTATCCCCGACCCTAGACATATTGCAAGTGCGCCATCGAATGCTCTTCTAAACAGGGTTCCGTCTTTGTACATGCTGAATCGGGTTGCCTTTGTACGCAGAGCCCTTGATTTTTTTGGATCCGAGGGTAGTTTCCCGATCTTCGGATATTTCACATATTTATTTCTCCAGTCCCAAGTTAGGCTCGTTGAGTTAATCTCGGCATGACCTTCTTCCACTACCAATCTCATAAGTTGTACGACTTCCCCCGTGTTGAACTCGTCGTCCTCGACCGATGACCCTAGTATAGCGAGGGCATCAACCTCACTGTTTTGATCCCGAGGTACATGTTGCAAAGTCCATTCTTTGAATCGATGTAATGTTACCTGCAGTTTATCCAGGTACCCTTTCAGTCGTTCTTCTCTGACCTCGAATGTCCTATTAACTTGGTTTACCATAAGGAGGGAGTCTCACTTAGATTCAATTACCTATGCCCCCAAGTTTTTGGCTAGTTCAAGACCTGCAATCATGCTTGTTGGTGGCTTCAATACGATGCCAAGTCTGGACCCTTTTGTGTTCGAAGCGTCGTCCGTAAATAGGGTCTAGATCCCCGAGGAGGTCCCTAAGTTGATTTATAACTCTCTTTCGATCTCGGGTATTAGGTCCAGCTCAAAGTCAGCTATAAAATCTTCCAAAATTTGAGACTTAAAGGCGGTTCGGGGTCGATATTCAATATCGTACCCACTGATTTTCATGGCCTATTTGGCCAACCGGCCCGAGAGCTCGGGCTTATGCATAACATTCCTCAATGGGTAAGTAGTCACGACACATATGGGGTGACACTGGAAGTATGGATAGATTTCTAGAGGCGCTTAGCAAAGCAAGCGCCAGCTTTTCTAGGTAAAGATACCTAGTTTCAGCCTCACCTAGGGTCCTGCTAACATAGTAAATCGTAAATTGCGTACCTTGTTCTTCCCGGACCAGGACTCCACTTACCGCTATTTTCAATACTGCCAAGTACAAGTATAGTTGTTTGTCTGTCTTTGGCGTGTGAAGCAGCGGTGGGCTTTATAGATACCGCTTGAGTTCCTCTAAAGCCTGTTGGCACTCCGGGGTCCATGAGAAGTTATTCTTCTTCTTCAATATTGTGAAGAGCCGGTGGCTCTTGCCGGATGACCTCGAGATGAATCGCCCAAGGGCGTCTATGAGCCTGGTTAATCTTTGCACGACCTTTACGTTGTCCAAAACCTTGATATTTTGGATGGCTTTGATCTTGTTAGGGTTGATCTTGATTCCTCGGTTGGATACCATGAATCCGAGGAATTTACCTGACCCAACTCCAAACACACATTTATCCGGGTTCAGCTTCATATTGTATTTCTTTAATATGCTGAAGGTTTCCTACAAATGTTTTAAATGGTCCTCTGCTCGCAGGGACATAACTAGCATATCGTCAATATAAACTCAATTGATTTCCCTATTTGTTCCTCGAACATCCGATTTAATAGGCATTGGTAAGTGGCACCAGCGTTTTATAACCCGAATGGCATCACGTTATAGCAATAAGTGTCATATTTAGTGATGAAGAAGGTTTTTTCCCGGTCACCCGGGTCTATCCGTATTTGGTTGTACCCGAAATAGGCATCAAGAAAACTGAGGATCTAGTGGCCGGTCGTGGCATCGATCATGCGATCGATGTTGGGCAAAGGGAAAGAGTCCTTGGTACATGCCTTATTCACATCCTTATAGTCTACACACATTCTTAATTTATTCCCTTTTTTAGGGACTACCACTACGTTCGCTAACCAATCTGGGTATTTAACCTCCCAAATGGAACCTATTTTAAGGAGTTCAGATAACTCACCCTTGATGAAAGCATGTTTGATCTCGGATGGGGGTCTCTTCTTCTACTTCACCGGATGGGATTTCGGGTCAAGTCTTAGCTTATGAGTGGTTATTTCCGGCGGGATCCCTGTCATGTCAAGGTGGGACCAAGCGAAACAATCCATGTTAGCTATAAGAAACTGAACGAGTTTTTTCCTGAGCTCGGGATTTAACCCCGTGCCTAGGTATACCTTTCGATCGGGTAGGTGATCGACTATTATGACCTGTTCCAGCTCCTCGACCGTCGATTTAGTGGCGTCGGAATCATCAGGAGCTATAAAAGACCTGGGCACCCCGTAATCATAATCATCGTCTTCATCAGTCCCCTGTTTCTCAGGTTGGGTTAGAGTTGGTGTCGGTAATTGCTATTTAGTTTCTAGCTTTGTGACCGAATCTTGGCCCCTTTTTTGTAGCAAGTGCGGATATCGGAATCGCCTCTTCGACCTCAAACATTTCCTTTGTGGCTGGTTGTTCTCCGTAGATTGTTTTAATTCCGCCCGGTGTTGGGAATTTTATCACTTGGTGCAGAGTTGAGGGTACTGCCCTCATGTTGTGGATCCATGACCTTCCAAACAAAGTGTTGTACCTCATGTCTCCTTCGATTACATAAAACTTAGCTTCCTGGATGGTCTCGACGGTGTTTACCGGTAATGTTATCTCACCCTTAGTGGTTTCACATGCCATGTTGAATCCGTTTAGAACTCCGACTACAGACACAATTTGCTCTTGTAGATCGAGCTGCTCCACGACTCTCGATCAGATGCTGTTGGCCGAGCTACTTGTATCAATTAACATACGTTTAACTCGAATTTTATTTACGAGTACAGATATTATCAGTGCATCATTGTGGGGCTGCATGATCCCTTCCGCATCTCATCGTTGAAGGACAAGGTTCCTTCCGGTATATAATCTCGAGTTCGTTTCTCCCTCGTGATGGACAGTTTGGTGCGTTTCAACATTGGCCCCTGAGGGACATCGACCCTAACAATCAACATGTTAATGATGTGTTGAGGTTCTTCTTGTTCCGTCTGTTTGTTAGAATCCCTATTCCTGAAATTATTCTTGGCTCGGTCGCTCAGGAATTCTCGAAGATGCCCGTTGTTGAATAATCATGCCACTTCCTCTCTGAACTGTCGGCAATCCTCCGTTTTATGTCCGTGATACTTACATATCTGGTTAGGATCCCTTTGGGTTGGATCATATTGTAGAGGTCGGGGCCATTTGGTATCTTTGATGCGTCCGATAGCTGATACAATGGCGGCAACATCGACATTAAAATTGTATTCAGATAACTTTGATGCTTCTTTGGGCCCGATGGGCCTATCGAAGTTGTTTTTGCTCATGAGTCCCCGATTACTCTGACCTCGGTCACTTCTTCTTTTGTTTCACATAGAGTTCCGCCCGGACCCACTACTTCTTCGGTTTCTATTATACGGCTGGTATCGATCCATGTTTGATCTCGATTCACAATAGATGTCTCTCTTGATTCTATAGATGTTTCTGACGGGATTGACAGACCCCGAAGGGGCCCCGAGTTGATCATCTTCCACTCTGATCTGCGACTGATACTGGTTATTCACGTCGGCCCAAGTAACGGTCGGATATTCTATCAGGTTTTATTTTAACTGCTGTGAAGCCACCGAGCTCCGAACATTGAGCCCTTAAGTGAAAGCCTGAACGACCCAATCATCAACGACAGGTGGAAGGTCCATTCGTTCCATTTGAAATCGTGATACGAACTCTCTGAGCATCTCGTTATCCTTCTGTTTTACTTTGAAAAGGTCTGATTTCCTAGTTTCGACATTGATGGCCAAGGTGTGTGCTTTCACGAAAGAATCCGCAAGCATAGCAAATGAATCAATAGAATTAAGAGGTAAGTTATGATACCATATCATAGCCCCTTTAGACAGGGTCTCTCCAAACTTCTTCAATAGGACAGACTCGATTTCATCATCATCCAAGTCGTTCCCTTTGATGGCACATGTGTAAGAGGTCACATGCTCATTTGGGTTGGTTGTTCCGTTATACTTAGCAATCTAGGGCATGCGGAATTTCTTAGGGATCGACTTCGGAGCCGCACTCGGAGGAAAAGGTTTTTGCACGAACTTCTTAGAATCCAGGTCTTTCAATATCGGTAGTGCTCCTGGGATCTGGTCTATCCTGGAATTTTAGGTTTCCACCTTTTTGTCATTAGCTTCGATTTTCTTCTGCCCTGATTATATCCGTTTTGTTAGCTCTTTGAGCATCTTTATGATCTCGGGGTTAGCCCCCGATTGATGTTCATTCGACCTTTCTGCTACCGGTTCATCCCTGCGGGTGACTTCCCGTTGTGGATCGGGTTCAACTCTACTCGGTGCACGGCTTTGGTTCTGTAACTGAGTTATCGCCGCCTGTTGAGCCTGTGGCATTTCGAAGATCACCCGTAAACTGATTCCATCCCCTCCACTATTTTGTGTATTTTGAGTTACCGATCAGGCTCCACCACAGACGTTATTCTCGGGATCAGTTGGCAAGTTTGCGTCGATAGCTATATGTGAATTAGTGTCAATTGGGTCTGCGACCGGAATTTCGATGGGATCAACGGGCGATATCTCGTTACCGGGTGCTATGTTGTTATTTTTACCATGGTAACCGAACTCGTTGTCAACATGTAGGGGTGCTGATTGAGAGTTTGACATTTTGTGTTTTAACCTGAAATCAGAGACACTTCAAAGAGCAAGCGTAAAGTAGTGTGTGTTATAGAGATTTATATCAAATAACCACTATTATCCTTAGCCCCACGGTGGGCGCCAAACTGTATACCCTCAAAATCGGATAACAATTGAATTTATAAGTGATTTTAAGGATCCGTGGTCTATCTTGATACAAAATAATAAATTATATGATAATTGAAATAAGTAATGGAAAAGTAAATGCAAACCATACGAATTGAGCTATCTTAGCCCTGAAGAATTAATCACCCTCGAGCCATGGTGCTCCGATCGATATCAAAACAGGAGAGATGAGAACTTAAAGAAAATAATAATAACTTAAAGAGAATAACTATGTATTGCTTTGGAATGCGAGTTACAGTGTGTTCAATGAATTACCAGACCCCCTTTATATAGTAAAGGAGTCCTACTTTAGGTACAATTCTATAAAAGGTAAAAAATCTCTTGATTTGCTGATTGTCGGTTCCTTATTGCGGCGTACCGAGATTCCCGCTGCAATATCTGACCGGTCACGGATATTTCGGTCTTCTGTTAGTTATTTCAACAATGTCTCTCTGAGCTCGTTCGAGGCTAAGGTCGACACCGGACTCACTGCTAGTCGAAGGCAGGCATTTCGACCTCGGGTCCTAGCTCGGTGGGACTCGATCTTTAGTCCTTGATTGCCACGTTCCAAACCTAATATACCAAGTTGTACGCGAACTCGATTTTAACCGTATATATATATA
>AWOL01S0164883.1:5405-16008 GCA_000715115.1 Nicotiana otophora | reverse complement strand
AAATGTGGTGGTAGTCCCTAAAAAGGGGAACAAACTTAGAATGTGTATAGATTATAAATACCTAAATAAAGCATGCCCTAAGGACTCTTTTCCTTTGCCTAATATCGATCGTATGATCGATGCCATGACCGGCCACGAGACTCTCAGTTTTCTCGATGCCTATTCCGGGTACAACCAAATACAGATGAACCTGGAGGATCATGAAAAGACCTCATTTATCACTAAGTACGGGAACTACGATTATAATGTAATGCCATTTGGCCTAACAAATACTGGCGCAACTTATCAACGCCTAGTAAACAGAATGTTCGAAAAGCAAATAGGAAAATCAATGGAAGTTTATATTGATGACAGTTTAGTTAAATTCCTGCGAGCAGAGGACCATTTAAAGCATTTGCAGGAAACTTTTGACATACTAAGGGAGTACAATATGAAGCTCAATCCCAAAAAATGTGCTTTCGGGGTTGGCTCAGGCAAGTTTCTCGGGTTCATGGTATCCAATCGAGGAATCGATATTAACCCCGATAAAATTAAAGCAATCGAGGACATAACAATGGTAGATAATGTAAAGGCCGTGCAAAGTCTAACGGGACGGATAACCGCCCTAGGACGGTTCATTTTGAGATCCTCGGATAGGAGCCGCTGATCTTTCTCTTTGCTTAAATAGAAAAGCAATTTTTCATGGACTCCGGAATGTCAGCAGGCTTTGGAAGAGCTAAAACGGTATCTATCGAGCTCCCCGTTGCTTCATACCCCGAAGGCAGATGGACAACTTTACCTGTATCTAGCTGTCTCAGAGATAGCCGTAAGTGGAGTCCTAATTCGAGAAGAGCGAGGTACGCAATTACCTATTTATCATGTTAGTCAAACTCTAGGCGAGGCCGAAACTAGATATCCGCACTTAGAAAAATTAGCGCTTTCTTTAATAAGTGCCTCTAGGAAACTAAAACAATATTTCTAGTGCCATCCGATACATATTATAACAACTTATCCTCTATGAAATATTTTACACAAACCTGAGCTTTCAGGTCAACTGGCCAAATGGGCCATAGAGATCGGCGGGTACAACATTGAGTATCGGCCTCGAACTGCTATCAAATCTCAAATGTTAGCGTACTTCGTGGTTGACTTTACGCCGGCCTTCGTACCCGAGATTGAAAAGGAATTACTAATAAAATCGGGTACCTTTTCGGGAGTTTGGGCCCTCTTTACGGACGGTGCCTCGAACGCAAAGGGATCCGGACTGGGCATCATACTAAAATCGCCCACATGTAATGTAGTTAGACAGCCTATTAAAACTGATAAATTGACTAAAAATGAGGCCGAGTATGAGGTCGTGATTGCAGGCCTCGAATTAGCTAGAAGTTTGGGAGCCGAGGTCATAGTGGCTAAATGTGATTCCCTCATCGTGGTAAATTAAGTTAACGGGAATTTTGAAGTCCGAGAAGATTGAATGCATAGATACTTGGATAAATTACAAGTAACTCTACGCCGATTTAAGGAATAAACTTTACAACACGTGCTTCGAGAACAGAACAGTGAGGCCGACGCTCTTGCAAACTTAGGTTCTTCGATTGAGGATAACGAACTCAACTCGGGGACTGTTGTACAACTCATGAAATCAGTAATCGAAGAAGGACATGCCGAGATAAACTCCACAAGTCTAACCTGGGATTGGAGAAACAAATATATAGAGTACTTCAAGAACGGAAAACTTCCATCGGATCCAAAGGAATAGAGAACTCTACGCACAAAAGCTGCACGGTTCACCTTAGCCAATGATGGAACGTTGTTTAGAAGGACGTTCGATGGTCCGCTGGCAATATGTTTGGGACTGGGAGATACCGACTACATTCTACGTGAGATTCATGAGGGAACTTGCGGGAATCATTCTGGTGCCTATTCATTGGTCCACAAAATAATCAAGGCAGAATACTATTGGATCGATATGGATAAAGATTCAAGGGAGTTCATTCGAAAATGCGACAAATGTCAAAGACATGCGCCCATGATTCATCAACCCGGGGAACTTCTCCACTCGGTCCTAGCTCCTTGGCCTTTCATGAAATGGGTAATGGACATCGTCGGCCCCCTCCCACCGGCCCCAGGTAAGGCTCAGTTTATTTTGTTTATGATTGATTATTTATCTAAATGGGTTGAAGCACAGGCTTTCGAGAAAGTCAGAGAAAAGGAGGTGATAAACTTCATTTGGGATCACATCATATGTCGGTTTGGGATGCCATCCGAGATTGTACGTGACAATGGAAAGCAATTCATCGGAAGCAAAGTAACCAAATTTCTCGAAGACCACAAAATCAAAAGGATCCTATCAACACCTTATCATCCCAGCGGGAACGGACATGACGAATCGACCAACAAAACCATCATCCAAAATCTTAAGAAAAGATTAACCAACGCTAAAGGAAAATGGAGAGAAATACTACCTGAAGTCCTATGGGCATACCGCATAACATCGAAATCGAGTACCGGAGCGACACCATTCTCGTTGGTTTATGGTGCCGAAGATCTTATCCGGGTTGAGGTCGGAGAATCTAGCATCAGGTTTCGATATGCAACAAATGAGTCAAATAATGAGACGATGAACACAAGCCTAGAATTATTGGACGAAAAATGAGAAGCGGCTCTCATCCGATTAGCCGCTCAAAAACAGCGGATCGAAAGGTATTATAATCGAAGAACCAATCTTTGATATTTTAAAATCGGGGACTTAGTGCTAAGGAAAGTCACCCTCAACACCCGAAATCCAAATGAAGGAAAACTGGGTCCTAACTGGGAAGGACCGTATCAGGTTCTCGAAATCATCGGTAAAGGATCCTACAAGCTGGGTATGATAAACGGCAAACAACTACCAAGCAATTGAAATGTATCGCACCTAAAACGATACTACTGCTAAGGTACGACCCTCCTATATTCATTTATATTTCGAAACTAACCCTTGCAGGAGTTCGACCAGGAACATGGATGGATTATTCAACCCGAAGCCTTTAGGCCTGAAAGCAGCACTCTTTTTCCCTTAGACCGGTTTTATCCCAAATGGGTTTTTCGGCAAGGTTTTTAATGAGGAAACCATTGATCGTGCTAACTTAGAACAAATTCAATAGTATCCAAGGCCTCTTTACAATCAACCTCGAATACTGGGGGGCATTACCATCGAATATATCAATTTCGATCATCAAGTTCGATGCAAAAAAAGTTACTTCATGACAACATGGTTTCGATAGGGAAAATTGTAAGAGCCAAATGATCAAAACGAACCATGCTCGTGTAGTTAGCTCGATCCCTGGTACAAAACATGAACACATGTATAATGACATAAATAGAAATTTCTCCTTTACCGATATCTCATATCTCTGAATCCATCCTCTATTTCGTGATCTATTATGCAAGCAAGCTTAAGGGCCGACCATTACCCCATAAATGGGGGACTGCCAACTGAAAAATCAACGACGACTAAGCCTACGGGCTACATTACTTCGAGTTCGAGAAAACACTCACTCGACTACTAAGCCTAAGGGATAATCTTATTTCGAGTTCGAGCAATCACTCACTCGACTATCTAAGCCTACGGGCTACATTACTCCGAGTTCGAGCAATCACTCACTCGATCTTTAAAACCTAAGGGCTAATCTTATTTCGAGTTTGAGCAATCACTTACTCGACTATCTAAGCGTACGGTCTATATTACTTCGAGTTCGAGCAATCACTCACTCGATCATTAAAGCCTAAGGGCTACCCTTACATCAAGTTCGAGCAAACACTCACTCGACGATTATCTAAGCCTACGGACTACATTACTTCGAGTTCGAGCAATCACTCACTCGATCATTAAAGCCTAAGGGCCACATCACTTCGAGTTCGAGCAAAACTCTTACTCGACCACTAATCCTACGGGCTACATTATTTCGAGTTCGAGCAAACACTCACTCGACGACTACTAAGCCTACGGGCTACATTACTTCAAGTTCGAGCAATCACTCACTCGATTATTAAAGACTAAGGGCTACTCTTACTTCGAGTTCGAGAAAACACTCACTCAACTATTGAGCCTAAGGGCTACTCTTACTTCGAGTTCGAGCAAATACTCACTCGAACTTAAAGCCTAAGGGCTAACATTATTTCGAGTTCGAGAAAGCACTCACTCGACTACTAAGCCTAAGGGATACTCTTACTTCGAGTAAGAGAAATCGTTCACTCTACTATAAAGCCTAAGGGCTACTTTTACTTCGATTTCGAGAAACCAAATACACTGGACTATTAAGACTAAGGGCTACTTTTTATTTCAAGTTCGAACAAATGCTCACTCGGTTATAAAGGTTACAAGGTCCGACTTCGATCAAATTGCCTAAGTCCTCGAACTTATGAAAACTTTCATAAGGCATGAATGAAACAAAATCTCCACAAGGCAGAAAATAAAACAGAGATAGGTTGGGAAAGGAAAATATCTTTATATATATATAAGAGTATTTACAATGTCCGATCAGGACCCTACACAAAAAATCAGAATGGAAAACACCCTAAGTTTCTTGGTTATCTCCGGGGGCAGTCTCTTCTCCATCGGGCTCCTCCCCGCACTCAGACNCTTAGAACAAATTCAATAGTATCCAAGGCCTCTTTACAATCAACCTCGAATACTGGGGGGCATTACCATCGAATATATCAATTTCGATCATCAAGTTCGATGCAAAAAAAGTTACTTCATGACAACATGGTTTCGATAGGGAAAATTGTAAGAGCCAAATGATCAAAACGAACCATGCTCGTGTAGTTAGCTCGATCCCTGGTACAAAACATGAACACATGTATAATGACATAAATAGAAATTTCTCCTTTACCGATATCTCATATCTCTGAATCCATCCTCTATTTCGTGATCTATTATGCAAGCAAGCTTAAGGGCCGACCATTACCCCATAAATGGGGGACTGCCAACTGAAAAATCAACGACGACTAAGCCTACGGGCTACATTACTTCGAGTTCGAGAAAACACTCACTCGACTACTAAGCCTAAGGGATAATCTTATTTCGAGTTCGAGCAATCACTCACTCGACTATCTAAGCCTACGGGCTACATTACTCCGAGTTCGAGCAATCACTCACTCGATCTTTAAAACCTAAGGGCTAATCTTATTTCGAGTTTGAGCAATCACTTACTCGACTATCTAAGCGTACGGTCTATATTACTTCGAGTTCGAGCAATCACTCACTCGATCATTAAAGCCTAAGGGCTACCCTTACATCAAGTTCGAGCAAACACTCACTCGACGATTATCTAAGCCTACGGACTACATTACTTCGAGTTCGAGCAATCACTCACTCGATCATTAAAGCCTAAGGGCCACATCACTTCGAGTTCGAGCAAAACTCTTACTCGACCACTAATCCTACGGGCTACATTATTTCGAGTTCGAGCAAACACTCACTCGACGACTACTAAGCCTACGGGCTACATTACTTCAAGTTCGAGCAATCACTCACTCGATTATTAAAGACTAAGGGCTACTCTTACTTCGAGTTCGAGAAAACACTCACTCAACTATTGAGCCTAAGGGCTACTCTTACTTCGAGTTCGAGCAAATACTCACTCGAACTTAAAGCCTAAGGGCTAACATTATTTCGAGTTCGAGAAAGCACTCACTCGACTACTAAGCCTAAGGGATACTCTTACTTCGAGTTCGAGAAAGCACTCACTCGACTACTAAGCCTAAGGGATACTCTTACTTCGAGTAAGAGAAATCGTTCACTCTACTATAAAGCCTAAGGGCTACTTTTACTTCGATTTCGAGAAACCAAATACACTGGACTATTAAGACTAAGGGCTACTTTTTATTTCAAGTTCGAACAAATGCTCACTCGGTTATAAAGGTTACAAGGTCCGACTTCGATCAAATTGCCTAAGTCCTCGAACTTATGAAAACTTTCATAAGGCATGAATGAAACAAAATCTCCACAAGGCAGAAAATAAAACAGAGATAGGTTGGGAAAGGAAAATATCTTTATATATATATAAGAGTATTTACAATGTCCGATCAGGACCCTACACAAAAAATCAGAATGGAAAACACCCTAAGTTTCTTGGTTATCTCCGGGGGCAGTCTCTTCTCCATCGGGCTCCTCCCCGCACTCAGACCCACTCTTGCTCACATCATCATCATCATCATCATAGGAAGCCAAGGCTCCGGCATCGGCTTCAAGCTCTTTAGCCTTTTTTATCTCTTCGATAAAATCGAAACCTCGAGCATGGATCCCCTCGAGGGTTTCCCTCCGAGATTGGCATTTGGCGAGTTCAGCAACCCAATATGCTCGAGTTTGAGCGGTCTCAGCTGCCCTTTTTGCTTGTACTTGAGCGGCTTCAGCATCGGCCCGATAGACGGCCACGAATGCATCCGCCTCGGCCTTTGCTTTTTTGGCTTCAGATTTGGCCTTGGCAACTTCGGAAGCCAACCAAGCCTCGAGCTCCTCTATTTTTCTTGCTTGAACTAAGATTTTCTCCTTCATGTCTTGAAGTTGACTTTTGGCCAAAGATAATTGGGCTCGAGCAGTCTCTTTTTCTGCAGCGAGGCGGTCTATGCCTTCTTTTCACCCCCAAGGTCTCTGCCTTTATCGTATCTATCTCCTCACGAAGCAACCCGATCACCTCAAGCTTCTACTGCAGCTATGAGATCGAAATAGTAGCCACAGTTCCCGAATCGAGCCCATGAGTTTTTAAGAATATCATTACCTGCTCGGTCAGGTCGGTCTGATCTTGGTATGCCTTGGCCAATTCGGCTTGGAGATCTTTGATCTCTTCCTCTTTCTGCCCATTAAGAAGTTTGAGGGCATTTCTCTCTTTCGAAATCCCTCGAAAGTCGGCCTCATGTCGACTCAATTCCGTTCGAGACTTAGAAAACTCCTCTTGATGAAGAGCTAAAGCCTATACGAAAAAGAGAAACAGTTAGGCAGCAAATGGAAATATATGACGTCAATAAAGGGAATCGAGACTTACCCGATTCAGGGTTCGTTGAACCTCAAAGAAAAGACCCAACGCGTCACTCGGGCCGGTAGCATCCTCAATACCGATAAACAAATCATGAAACGGGTCCTCTCCCTCATGGGCCCCGTCTACCTCGAGGGTCCCCAAAGCTTGGGCTTCCCGAATCGCCATTTCGGAAAAAGCAGGGAGAGTAGGCGAGTCTCCGATTACTATTGCCCCAAGCGAGTCGCTTGGGGCATTCTCCTCAGTTCGAAGAGTTTTAGGGCCGGCCCTTCAGATATACCCACCGTTTGTTGACTTCGTTGACTTCGGCGGGGGGCATCCTCGATCTCCAATGACTTGGGGACTTTGCCCAAGTCCTTCTCCGACATCCCCTCAGCTCGAGATGGAGCCTCATCAAACGCCATCGACCCAGCTGCCTTTGGGGCATCGATGGTTTTCTTCACTCAGGCCACCAGTATGCACCCGTCATTTTCTTCTTCTCCTTCGTCTTCATCCCTTAGATGCCGAACTAATTCTTCGGTCAAGGGAATGGTATTCTTCATCGGCTTACGAGCCGTCCTCTTAAGTTTTGGGTCCTCGACAGTAGAGGCCCTTTTTCTCTTGTTGTCATTTGCCGGTTTCGGAATCGGGGCCGAGGTCTCTTCCTCGCCAAACGAGGGCCTCATGATCGCACCTTTTCCCAGGCCTACATACAAGAGAATTAGTTAAGTATATGAAAGTCATTTTGTTCGAATCATCGAAGGCATGGGGAGGAGGCTTACCATGATTTTTAGCCTCATATCGGCCCTTTGATAAGTCGCGCCACGAGCGCTTGGTATATATGGAGGTCGAAGTCAGGTCCTGTACCCAGCTCTTAAGGTTAGGATTAGCACCAGGCATCCAAGCAACCGCTACATCACAAAAAGGGATATCGGTGAGAAAGAAACGAAGAAGCAAAACAATATGAGCTAACTGTAGGATTGTACTTACGCTTCATATTCCATTCCTCGGGAAATGGCATCTTCTCGGCCGGGATTAGGTCGGAAGTCTTTACTCGAACGAACCGGCCCATCTAGCCTCGGTCCATGTCCTCGTCTATGCTCGAGAACAACACTTTGGTGGCCCGGTGCTGGAGTTTTATTAACCCACCTCGATAGAGGCGGGGGCTGTACAATCTAATGAGGTGGTCGAAGGTGAAAGGCATCCCCTCGACTTTGTTCACGAAAAAGCGGATCGGAATAACGATCCGCCAAAAAGAAGGGTGGATTTGGCCTAGAGTTATTTGATTTTGGCGGCAAAAATCGATGACAACAGGGTCTAGGGAGCCCAACGTGAAAGGGTAAGAATACACACTTCAAAACCCTTTCACATGAGTAGTAATATCTCTTCAGGAGCCGGGATTATCACTTCTTTGTTCTCCCAGTTACAATTTTTCCTTAACCGCTCAAGGTGTCCCTTAGTTATCGAGCACATATACCTCGATACTGGTTCACTTCGACCGGAAACCGACAAGGCTTTATCGATCTTAAAATCAGAAGTAAGAACACACCCACGGGAACGCACTCCTCCGGTCATGGCTCCACCGGTGTTTTGTCGCCGGCAGGTGGCGAAGAAGAAGCACCTTCTTTTGGGGGAACGGTTTTCGACATTTTTGCCATTTGGATTTAAAGATTGAAAATAGAAGGAGATGACGAAGGTTTGGTATTTTAAAGAGAGATTTTGCAGTGAAAATCACAGATTTACAGATGAAGAACTCAGAAGACGCAAGAAAGAACTTAGAAGATTTGGGAATTGAAGATGTAAAAGTAAAAAATGGTAAAAAGATGAGCTATTTATAGGGTTGGATATGACGGTCCAATATCAGCAATGGCTGACCATCGCCTGACACACATTTAATGTCTTGGTTACTGAACCGACGGGACATCTTTCACGTATGTCTTGGTCGGTATCAATGTAAACGTCAGTGTATATCGAGCCATACCGCTTGAAAAGCATGTCGTTTTTCGCCACATTCTTCCCGAAAAACGAGAAGACTATCTGTATACGGTCAAAACTGGTTTCGACTTTCGTACGATTAGTCAAGATTGGAACATAATGGACCAGGTCATCTTCATAATATCGGGTATGAGATCCGAAGTCAGGTTACCGAGCTCAAATTTCTGGGACCGATCGAATACCGAGCTCGAAGTCATTACCGAGCTCGATTCCAAATCGAACTATGAAGTAAAACGGTGTCATCAAGCTTAAGAGCCAGAAATCGACCAATATCAAGCCCGATTCGATACTGAGCCCCGATCCAGCCCGAGTTAATATCGAGCTCGAGTTAATATCGAGCTCTAAATCTGGAAATCGACCAATCGACCAATACCAAATCTGACCAAGATCGAGCCAAGAGGCAAGAGCCGTTACAGTCGCACTAAGGGAGAGAATCTCGGCGGAAATTAGGGAAAAACTAATCTATCATGGGATCCCTACTATGTATTTTTAATTATATCTAAAGTAGGATCCCTTCACTATAAGAGGGATAACTACTATTTCTATAAGGCAAAAAACATTAAGGCATTCATATACTCTTATATTATTGATATTCACAGAGAAAAACATACTGATATTTATATTGAGATTATCCTCCTGTGAGCTTTATACATTGATTCATCTGGCTTGTTCATAAAATAGCTTTCTATTTCAATTTGGTTAGTATTTCATTCTTCATACAGTCAATACTCAATATATTTTTATTTACTTTTCGATTTGTGCCAAGTTGTACCACGTATCCTTAGAACTACGTATAAATTTAACTCTATCCGTTTTTCGGGTAAACAATAATTGTATTATATGTATTTATAGTTTATAAATATGAATGTCATTATATCTTACCCAAGATCTCTTTGAATGTGGTTGTTTAATTCTATGTTGAAAGTTCAATTGCTTCTCCAAAAAATATATTTATTATGGAATATTTTTATCAAACATATCTATCTTGAAAGACACCTCAAATCACTTGAATGCTATTTTTACGTTGAAACTTTATCCAAATATGATGGCAAATGTTTATTAGGACAATGGTGTTGTGGCGAATCCATATTTAATTAAGGGGTATCAACTGACACTAAAAATTACGTTGTTTTATTGATAAATTATTTTATGTTATGTATATATATTATATGTTGAATCCACTTAGCTTTTTCGTATGTTTAATTTTTTTTATTAATATTTTGACTACTGAGTAAAAAAAAATTGACTCCATTTTTGAATCCTTAAATGCAATAAAAGACCCTAAATTTTAAACCTATCAGATTCATTGCTATAACACTATCACAATTTTAACTCTTCCGTAGATGCATATCTTCCATCTCTATTGTAATTCTTCATCGTAAAAGAAATAAAGAAAGACTAAAACAAAGGATCACTCTGAATATAAGAAAACGATTTGATTCAAAATCATAGAAAAAAAATAAAACTGAACAAGAAAAAGAGGGAAACGACATGACAAACTGATTTTAACCATAATATTAACATTTGTTAGAGTAATAAATCGTAACTAATTAATGTATATAGTAAATTGCCATCGTTAGTAAACTATATTTGAATTAAAAATGCAATCGGCCATTGCTTGTCCCCGCCAAAAA
>AWOL01S0164838.1:11257-26853 GCA_000715115.1 Nicotiana otophora | reverse complement strand
ATTGTGCGAAATACAATAGTTATAGCAGCGACAACACATTGACAAACAATAACTTTGAACTCAAAACCACTAATATAATACAGCTTAGCTCACAATTATTGCAGTAACCAAAGTAAATTACAAGAAGTTGCACAACAATAGAGTTAATGAAGTCTTATTTAAATTGGGTGGGCGGGTTAAATTATCTTAAATAGGTGACCATATTTAAATTAAAAGAAAAAAAAATCCACATAGGCGCCATGTAGGAAACAAAGGTGGAACATGGCGATCTACCGGATGAAGTAAATATAGGATATAATTGTAAGGATAAATATATCAAGAAAGTATAACGAAGGGCAAATGTAACCCTTTTTGAAGAGTAAAGGGGTAAATATAATCCTAAAGTATAACAAAGGGCAAATGTAACTTATTTTAACGTGTAAGGGGTAAATATGAATCTAATATATAACCGTAGGGATATTTTTGATAGAAAACGTAAACGGAGGGTAAATAAGACCTATTTATGATAGTATAGGTGCAAATCAGACTCTTAAACGTAGAAATAATAATCACATGTTTCTTATGGTACATTTAAATCACAATTCTTGTACACATTAGCAAAATAAACATCTTGGAATAATTAATAAGTAAGAATCATGATGNTAGAAATAATAATCACATGTTTCTTATGGTACATTCAACGCACAATTCTTGCACACATTAGCAAAATAAACATCTTGGAATAATTAATAAGTAAGAACCATGATTCTATGAAATATATTCACTTTTACACACGACTGAGCATTTAATTCAAAAGATTTCTAACTCAATCACATGCAATAATTATCATTAACTACTTATTGGTCATAATTAAAGAAAACTCCACTATTTCCATTTCCATTTCTTTGGCCAAGATATACAGCAGATCTCGTAACTAAAATGTAGTAGATCCGGTTGTCTAAATTTACAAAATAAAATATTAATACTGGTCTACTTAGAAAATAATTAAATATTTAAACCAAAAAAATTGGTGAATTCGGATAATTTTCTTAAATTATATATGCATGCATTTGTGTATATATGTCTCTATATTCAAAAAAAATTAAAATACATTGCACATATAGTTTACAATATTATTCACTTATTTAAAAGTTTTGATATGCTTCTGTGAAAGTAATTTTCTTATGAAGTTTGGAGACACTTAAAATTTTGGAAAATGTTACTCAAAAAAGGATAACCAAGTTTCGTTTTTGAAAAGATTTGCAAAAATATTTCCATAAACAAACAGCCTAAATAGAGGAGTTCAATTAAGAGTTCCCAAATAATAACAAAAATAGAGCCTGAAAATAATTTTTTCCCTTTTCTATCTCCTAAATTAATGGGAGAAAAATTAATCAATACGCGTTTTTATTTTATTAATTTTCCTATCAAAAGTCAATAAAAAGACCCATTCAATTATTTACCATAGAAAAATAAAAAAGAAAATTACACGCAATCCACTAAAGTATGCACATTCTATGAATCTTTTTATGGAAAAATATAAAGTAGTAATATAATGTGTCCTTTTTACTTTCCCAATACCNCCCAATCCCCCCCCCCCCCCCCCCGCCGCGGCCCGAAACCATCGTCACAAAACCTCTTCTCCTCATCGCACTCTTCTCTTTTTTCCTTAAAATCTCCAAAAAACCAAAGTGAATTTTCAGGCTGAATCATAAAAACCCAAAAAAGCCTCAATCTTTTTTCGTTTCTTCATATGCAAACACCAAAAGATTTTAACTTGTTGACTGGTTGATCATAGTGAAAAAAGATGACTCAATTGAAGCCCATTTTAACACATTTGGACGCCATTCCTTCAACCCCCGGAAAGTTTAAGCCCGATAAATCTTCACCCTACAGTCTCTATCGTCTCCGTTTTCACCCCACACTTTTCCCCAGGTTTACACTTTGGTCCTTCCTCTTCATCTGTTTCATCGTTTTGTTCTTTTTCTTCTCGCCGCCGACCAACTCCGCCGCCGGAAACAACCGTCGGAGCCTGAAAAATACGGTTTCGCCTCCAGCAGCTCTCGGCCCGAACTGGGAACGTCGGGTTCGTGCCTCGGCCCGGCCCAGGTCCAAGACGGGCTTTACCGTCCTAGTCACCGGTGCAGCCGGGTTCGTGGGGTCCCATGTGTCGCTTGCTCTAAAACGCCGTGGGGATGGTGTTTTGGGCCTGGATAATTTCAACCATTACTACGATGTCGGGCTGAAAAAAGCCCGAATGGGCCTGCTTGAACGTTCGGGTATTTATATCGTTGATGGTGATATAAATGATGCTGTTTTGCTAAAGAAGCTGTTTGATGCTGTTGCGTTTACACATGTCATGCATATGGCGGCTCAAGCCGGAGTTAGATATGCAATGCAGAATCCAGGTTCTTATGTTCATAGTAACATAGCTGGTTTTGTTAGTTTACTTGAAGCATGTAAAATGGCCAATCCACAGCCTAGTATTGTTTGGGCTTCATCAAGTTCTGTTTATGGATTGAATTCTAAAGTACCCTTTTCAGAAAAAGATAGAACTGATCAGCCTGCTAGTTTGTATGCAGCCACTAAAAAGGCTGGTGAAGAAATTGCTCATACATATAACCATATACACGGGCTTTCGATAACTGGATTGCGTTTTTTCACGGTTTATGGGCCGTGGGGAAGGCCCGATATGGCATATTTTTTCTTTACTAAAGATATTTTGAGAGGCAAGGAAATCAAGATTTTTGAGACATCTGATCATGGTAGTGTTGCCAGGGATTTTACTTACATTGATGATGTGGTAAAGGGCTGTTTGGCAGCATTGGATACAGCGAAAAAGAGCACGGGGAGTGGTGGGAAGAAGAAGGGTGCTGCCCAATTGAGGATTTATAATTTGGGCAACACGAAGCCGGTGCCTGTTGGGAGACTTGTGAGTATTTTGGAGAAGTTGTTGAAGGTGAAGGCAAAGAAGAAGGTTTTGCAAATGCCAAGGAATGGGGATGTGCCTTTTACGCATGCTAATATTACTTTGGCGCAAAAGGAGCTGGGGTATAAGCCTACTACTGACTTGGAAATAGGGTTGAAGAAGTTTGTGAAGTGGTATGTTAACTACTATGGTTCGAAGAAGAAGAGTGCATGGTAAAATCCTTAAACTTGGTGGTGCTCTTATTTCTCTTCATACCGATCTTGATTCCTGTTGAATGCGTAGATGATGCCTCTTCATTGATTTGCCACATTGTTTTAGGTATTCTATTTGTAGGTGATCATTGTACATCCCGCTGCTGCTAGCCTGCTACTATTAAAGCATGTTTGATCTATTGACTCTCTTATGGTGTTTTTATGTGTCATTAATAACAATACTTTATACTTTGAATTGAGCTCTGGTTTATTCCAGTTATCAGAACTGCTATAAAGAAAAGCATCTCTTTCCCTCTAAGCTCAGTTTTATTCGCCCTGATATAGTATTAATATTCAACTTCAAGAATGATGAAATATAAGTCAATAATGTTGTGATGAAATTTTTAATGTTGTTGTGGAGTTGATTACTTCCAAATTTCCAGTCGAATCAACTTGCGGGATACCTCCATTTACTTGTTAGGATGCCTTGATGTTTATTTGTGCATCCTTGGTTTTTGGTAGTTGTACCTTCTCCGTCCTCTCCGGAGAGTAGTTTAGATTTTTCATGTCCATTGCTTTAGACAGAGTCTGTATTTTGGGAACTTAGCTGTAGCTAGAATAAAAGAAAAGTGTTCTGTATGATAAATATAGTTAAACTCATCAACAATTGTGTATTACTGTGTGCTTGTAAAGACTGTTTTTCGATGTGAGAAGAATAATACTGTATGTATCTTACTGAAAGTTGAGGTTTCATTACTATTGTATCCTTTCTTTGCCTGGATCTGCATATTGCTCCCTTTGTAGATTACACTTTGTAGCGTCAGGCTCCTTTGTTTTGTTTGCTAATTTTCTTTCTCAATGATAGGAAGTAGTAAGAAAAGTTGTAGTCTTTAGGCGCATTCATGTGTTTAGAAGACTTGACAGCTATGGATTATTGTCTATATTTGGTTTTGTCACCGTCAAAGAAAGGTGCTGGCACTAGTCTTGGAATTTTGTTTCTAACGATTAGAATTATTTGGTGGAACAGTGTGAGGGCTGCCAGATACACAGTCTGCACTAGTTGCCAATTCTTGAAAGGACATTTCCGGATCCTTGTACTTGTTTAGGATGCTGTGATTTCTATCCGTCTTAGGAAATTTTATTTTGAGTTGGCAGCTAAAGGTATTCTTTGTTTCTTTTAAGTAGTTAGCCAATTGTTTGTTTGATAATATGCCTGAAGACATACTAGTCTTGTGATGGTTGTTGTCAGTAGGTTGTCTTTTCATGTGAAATGGAGAGCAGAATTTTAATAGGAAGCACGCAGAGTAGTAATCGTTGTCTAGTCATTATACTAGATCCAAATCAAGATTGTGAGTTGAACCCGTGTAGAAAAAGTGTCGTAGTATAGCTAGCCCTATACTGAATTGTGTTCTGCCCTTTCTGTTCTGGGGCTAGGTGAGGGGTAATGAGGGATTCATTTGATGTCTTAGAAAACCTTTTAGCTACATTATTTTGTGCTATAACTTAGTTTATTTTTAACTTGGAAAGAACATGATTAAGAAGTGGCTACCTGAAGTCATGATGTATGATTCTGGTCATTTGTTCGGATAATGGCTGCAGATGAGTCGGATTAATAACTCTAGTTTGGTTGATGCGAAAAGAGGAATGGTAGGAGGAGAGGAAATAATAAGGAAGTAGTGGAGGGACTGTTGGAGAAAATAATGAACTGTTAGATTGTCTCACATTGGTCGAGGCACTGAGTTTTTGTATTCTTGTATGGTTTTTGGGCAAATTCTATCCGATGAGCTAGCTTTTGGAGTTGACTTAAGCTAAGGTCCATTTACTTAACGATGAACAAATCATCGGGTTTGACATTCACACGCTTGTGAACTAATCCCCAGGTTTTCCATTGTAAATGTTAGTTTTTCATGTTCACATATTGGATTTTTTTGCCTACTCTAGAATTTCAACTCATGTTTACTTGCCTTGGCCGCCACATTTAGACGCCATTGGGATGGTGCTTTTGGACGTATCAATTGAGGTGGAAGTGTATCTTCATAAGACAGAAATATGTATGTTACACTCTAGCTTTGTGTGAAGGTGACCTGATCTTTCCTCTCGTGCATTCCTTGTTTGTGTACTGTAAATTCTTTTAGAATTTTCATAGGCAATGGCGTGGCACCTTACTATTTTTGGATTGAAACTTTCTAGTATTCTCTGATGCTGACTTCTTCTCCTTTGTTTTCCCCGTGTCCTAAATTGTTTGCTTGGGATTGTGATTCTTGTATCGAACTTTCAACAAGGGAGTTTCTTCCAAAACTGATATTCTTAATAAGAGTAACGATAAAGTTATCTCTGTGTGATATGTAGGTTACGGGTTCGAGTTGTGAAAGCAGCCATTAATGCTTGCATTAGGATAGACCGTTTATATCCCACTACTTGGGGTGTGGCCCTTCATGAAACCTTGCGTGAACGCGAGATACCTTGTATACCGGGCTGACTTTTTTATATTCTTCTAATCTTGTTAAGAAAAGTATGACAACGCCTTGTTTATACAAACGGAAAAGGGTCAAAAATACCCCTAATGTATTGAAAATGGCTCACAAATGCCCTCCGTTAACCTTTTGGTCTAAAAATACCCTTAATGTTTTATTTTTGGCTCACATACACCCTTGAAACTAACATTGGTAAATTTTGGCACTTTAAAATATCCATGTGGCGTATTTTAAACTTAGGTTATAAGAAAATGAGTGGGTTTTAATTTTGTTTATAAGAAACACACGTGGCAAGCTTAAAAAATGCCACATGGATATTGTAAAGTGCCAAAATTTTTCATCCATGTTTTGTTAGTTTCAAGGGTATATGCGAGCCAAAAATAAAACGTTAAGGATATTTTTAGACCAAATAGTTAACGGAGGGCATTTATAAGCCATTTTTAATACGTTAGGGGTATTTTTGGCCCTTTTCCGAAAATGATATTGTTAATTTGACATAATCTAATCGCTTATGTCAGTGAAAGCAATGGTAATCGGTAATTATTGAAAAGTAAACGTAACATAGATAATTCTATACTATTAGTAATTCCACATGGATATTTTAAAGTGCCAAAATTTTTCATCCATATTTTGTTAGTTTCAAGGGTATATGCGAGCCAAAAATAAAACGTTAAAGATATTTTTAGACCAAATAGTTAACGGAGGGCATTTATGAGCTATTTTTAATACGTTACGGGTGTTTTTGGCCCTTTTCCGAAAAAGATATTGTTGATTTGACATAATCTAATCGCTTATGTCAGTGAAAGCAATGGTAATCGGTAATTATTGAAAAGCAAACGTAACATAGATAATTCAGGGTATAATAATTGTATACTATTAGTATAGCTTAATTTGTGGTTTCAACTTAAACTCTTTTTTACTAGATTAAGTAAGTCGTCTAATTGTATAAATATTTTTTATACTATTAATACATAAACTTAAACTCGCAAAATAATGTTGATGACATTGGACAAAGGCATAGGAAGTGGGAACCAATAAAAATGAACTAATTTCAAAATATATATGTAATGACTCGGTCGGTCGTTTTGAGTATTACAACCTCATTTTCCCATTTACTGTTCAAATTATGCTTTACATATGTTATGTGACTTGTCGGGGTAATTGGTTCGGGTCCGGTGAGGTTTTGGAATGAATTGGAACACATAGTTCCAATGTTTAAAGCTTAAGTTGAAATAGTGACCGAATGTCGACCTATGTGTAAACGACCCCAGAATAAAGTTTTGATGATTCCAATAGCTCTGTATGGTGATTTTGGACATAGGAGCGTGTCCGAAAAATATTTTGGAGGTCCGTAGTGGAATTAGGCTTGAAATGGCGAAAGTTGAATTTTTGAGAAGTTTGACCAGGGGGTTGACTTTTTGATATTGGGATCAGAATCCTATTCTGGAAATTTGAATAGGTCTGTTATGTCATTTATGACTTGTGTGCAAAATTTGAGGTCAATCAGACGTGATTTGATAGGTTCCGGCGTCGTTTGTAGAAATTTGAAATTTCAAAGTTCATTAGGCTTGAATTGGGATATGATTCGTGGTTTTAGCGTTGTTCGACGTGATTTGATGGCTCGACTAAGTTCGTATGATATTTTAGGACTTGGTGGTGTATTTGGTTGAAGTCCTGGGGGCCTCGGGTGAGTTTCAGATAGTTGACAGATCGAATTCGGACTTAGAAGAAAATCAAAAAGTTTCTGCCATCTTATGCAAGCACACATGCGGAAATTGGCTCGTAGAAGCGAGCATGGAAAGGGCAGAAGCGGACGAGGGGTTGGTGAGGCAGTGGTCGCAGGTGCGGACGGGTGGTCCGCAGAAGCGGCGTCGCACCTGCGAAGGTTCGATCGCAGAAGTGAAAATGAGGGGAGGGGGAGGGGGCAGGCGGCTTCGCAGAAGCGAGTCCGCAAAAGCAGACTTCTTGTCGCATAAGCGAAGGAATTCTCGCATCAGAAGCGGAAACCCCCGGACAATACAAAAACAGAGGGGTTCCGAGTTTTTGCCATTTTTGGGCATTTCAAGCTTGGGCCGGGCGATTTTGAGCGAGGTTTTTATGGAAATTCTTGAGGTAAGTCACTTGTGATCATTTCTATTCCATAATATTAAATTATCATCGAATAATCCGACTAGATTACGTGTTTTTGAGGTGTAAATCGGGGATTTGGGCCTAGGGATTTGGAAATAAGATTTGATGATTTGGAGATCGAGTTGATAACGGATTTAGATAATTTTAGTATGGCTGGACTCGTAGTTGAATGTGCGTTCATATTTTGTAACTTTTATCGAGTTTCGAGACGTGGGCCCGATGGGCAATTTTTGAGTTAAATTTCGGATTTTGTTTGAAAATTTATATTTTCATATGGAATTTATTCCTATAATTTATATTGACTAAATTGAATTAATTATGACTAGATTTGAGCCGATCGGAATTAGAAAATCGAGGGAAAGGTATTCTACTTGATTAATTGAGCGTGATTCGAGGTAAGTGGCTTATTTAACCATGTGTGGGGGAAATTCCCCTAGGATTTGATATTGTTGTAACATTTGTGATAGGCAAAATTTGGAAATATCGGTTCTTGCTGAGTAATCTTGTTTTAAATTCTTTGGCTGAGTTGCCTTAGTATATGTAGTGATCATGATTAGCCTAGTATCACATGTCTACGTGCCTTAACTCTTACTTGCAATATGTGCAACATGCTTAGCTGAATTACCTGCTTTCCTGGATTTGATTTAAATCTTTAACTGTAAGATTTCTGGCTGAAAATTTGTTGTTCCTCCGATTACCTGCTGCATATTTACTTTTGGGACTACGAGGCAGTTCCTCGGGAGATCCTCTTGTACTGCATATTTATTTTGGGACTACGAGGCGGTTCCTCGGGAGATCCCCCTGTACTGCAAATGTATTTTGGGACTACGAGGCGGTTCTTCGGGAGATCCTCATGTACTGCATATTTACTTTGGTACTACGAGGCGATACCTCGGGAGATCCCCTTGCATATTTATTTTTGGGACTACGAGACGGTATCTCGGGAGATCCCCTGTTGAGCATTTACTTTTGGGACTACGAGATGATATCTTGGGAGCGCCCCCTGTTGTTTACCTCTATTTGTTGTGTTGTTCACTCCTCAGTTATTTCATTATATTATTGTATCCTCTGTCTTAATGTTTCTATTATTTCCAGCAGGGCCTAACCTGACCTCGTCACTACTCTACCGAGGTTAAGCTTGGCACTTACTGAGTACTGTTGTGGTGTAATCATTTTACTCTTCTGCACATCTTTTTGTGCAGATTCAGGTACCGCTTACCAGCCCAGATATCAGTGAGCTATCTGTATACGGAGACTTCAAGGTACATCTGCAAGCGTTCGCAGACCTCAAAGTCCCCCCTCTATCCTTATTATGTTGTTTCCTTATTTTAGTAGACTCTGATATATAGAGACATTTAGTATTTCTCTTAGAAGCTTGTGACTTGTTTCTACAGGGTTTTGGGAGATTATAGTTCTTTGACTTGCAGTTTTCATGTATTACAACTGTTGAGGTTTGAGTTTCACACTCTTATTATGTTATTCCACAATTTGTTAGGCTTACCTAGTGTTAGAGACTATGTGCCATCACAACATCCTACAGAGAGTGAATTGGGATCGTGACAAGTTGGTATCAGAGCCCTAGATTCATAGGTGTTATGACTCATAAGCAGGTTTAGTAGAGTCTCGCGGATCGGTACTGAGACGTCTGCACTTATCTTCGGGAGACTATGAAACTGTTAGGAAAATGTTCACTTCTTTGATTCCTTATCGTGCGCATTTATTGACTTCGAAGTTCTAAACCATTGTCTTTCTATTCTCTCAAAGATGGTGAGGACACGCACAACTGGATCTGATGATCAAACACCCGCATCCCCTGTTGAAGCCGCAAGAGGCCGGGGCCGGGGCCGGGGCAGAGGTCGTGCCAGAGGACGAAGATGACCACGTGGTGCAGCCAGAGCACCTGCACGAGCTGCTGTAGCAGAACCACCAGTAGCTCCAGTTGGAGAGCAGGAACCTGAGACGCCTGTTACTATCCCTGCACTTTAGGAGACTCTTTCCTAGTTCTTGAGCATGTTTGGCACTATAGCTCAGGGAGGCTTGATTCCACTTGCTCCTGTCACATCTCAGGCCGGGGGAGGAGCACAAACTCCCGCCGCCCATACCCCAAAGCCACGGGCCCAAGTTGATCATGCCCCAGAGGTTATACCAGTGCATCTAGTTGTCTCAGTTCGGCCTGAGGTTAGGGCAGTAGTTTCAGAGGGGGAGCAGCTCAAGATCGAGAGGTACAAGAATTACCACCCTCCCACTTTCAGCGGTTTGGCTTCAGAGGATGCTCAAGGTTTTCTTGAGGAATGTCACCGTATCCTCCATACTATGGGTATTGTGGATTCCAGTGGGGTTTCTTTCACGACATTCCATCTTAGAGGAGCATCCTACCAGTGGTGGCAAGCATACGAGTTGGATAGTCCGGCTGAGGTAGCTTCACTCACTTGGATTCAGTTTTCAGATATGTTCTTGAGGAAGTATGTTCCTCAGAGTCTTAGAGATGCATAGCGAGTAGAGTTTGAGCAGTTGCGCTAGGGTTCTATGACCATGTAGATTATGCGGTCCGATTTATTGATTTGGCTAGGCATGCACCAGCCTTGGTTGCTACTGTTCGAGAGCGGGTTCGCAGATTTATTAAGGGGCTCCACCCTAGTATCAGATTCAGTATGAACCGAGAGTTAGAGATGGACATCGCATACCAGCAGGTGGTGTTTATTGCTAGGAGATTGGAGGGTATGTAGATCTGGGAGAGAGAAGAGAGGGAGGCTAAGAGACCTCGAGATTCTGGCACATATAACAATTCTCGTGCCCCATCTACAGCTCGTCAGGGTAGGGGTTATGGGAGTCGTCCTATTTATTCAGCACTTTTAGCCGCCAACAGTACTCCAACTATTTCTAGGCCCCATGATCTCTATTATGCACCGCCAATGTCTAGTATACCTCCTGTATGGAGAGCTTCCAGCGACCAGTCCAGTCGATCAGCCCCGAGCCAGTCACAACAGCCACATCCTCCAAGAGCTTGTTTTGAGTGCGGTGACACTCGTCATATAGTTAGGGATTGTCCCAGATTAGGGAGGGGAGCACCTCCACAGATTTCACAAGCCCCACCTATTCCATAGGGCCCTCAGGCTTCTCAGGCCATGATTACTTCTCCAGTTGCCACTTCACGTGCATAGCTAGCTAGAGGTGGAGGTCGTACAGGTAGAGGTCTCGCTAGAAGAGGAGGCTATTCCAGATATTATGCCCTTGACGGAAGCAATTGCATCTGATTCTGTTATCAGCGGTAATATTCCGGTGTGTCGTAGAGATGCATCAGTCTTATTTAATCCAGGCTCCACTTATTCTTATGTGTCATCTTGTTTTTCCCAGTATTTGGGCGTATCCCGTGATTCTTTGAGTTCTTCTGTTTATGTATCTACAGAGTTCCTTGTAATGTATTTTGGGCTGACCAACGCCCCAACATTATTTATGCACTTAATGAATAGTGTATTTCAGCCCTATCTTGATTCTTTCGTCATTGTGTTTATTGACGATATTCTGGTGTATTCCCGCAACCGGGAAGATCATGAGCAGCACCTGAGGACTGTTATATGCAAAATTTTCAAAGTGTAAATTCTGGCTTGATTCAGTGGGATTTTTGGGGTCATATATTTTCGTGCGAAGGGATCAAGGTAGATCCGAAGAAAATTAAAGCAGTGCAGAGTTGGCCCAGACCATCATCAGCTACTGAGATCCAGAGTTTTCTTGGTTTGGTAGGGTATTATCGCCGATTTGTAGAGGGTTTTTCTTCTATTGCTGCACCTAAGACTAAATTGACCCAGAATGGTGCTCCATTCAGATGGACCGAGGAATGTGAGGCGAGCTTTCAAAAGATCAAGACAACCTTGACTACAACTCTAGTATTAGTGTTGCCTACAGTTTCAGGGTCTTATACTGTGTATTGTGATGCGTCACGTATTGGTTTCGGCGCAGTGTTGACGCAAGACGGTAGGGTGATTGCCTATGCATCCAGACAGTTAAAGGTACATGAGAAGAATTATTAGGTGTACGATCTTGAATTAGCAGCTATTGTTCATGCCTTAAAGATTTGGCGGCATTATTTGTACGGTGTCCATTGTGAGGTTTATACCGATCACCAGAGTCTACATCATCTGTTTAAACAGAAGGATCTTAATTTGCGGCAGCGGAGGTGGTTGGAGTTGCTTAAGGATTATGATATCACCATTCTCTATTATCCCGGGAAGGCCAATGTAGTGGCTGATGCCTTGAGTCATAAGGCGGAGAGTTTGAGCAGCTTAGCATACTTACCGGTAGCAAAAATGCCTTTAGCCTTGGATGTTCAGGCCTTGGCCAACCAGCTTGTTAGATTGGATGTTTTCGAGCCGAGCCGAGTTTTGGCTTGTGTGGTTTCTCAATCTTCTCTTTATAATCGTGTCAGGGAGCGTCAGTATGATGACCCCCATCTACTTGTCCTTAAAGACACAATTCAGCACACTGATGCCAAGGAAGTCACTATTGGAGATGACAGTGTATTACATATGCATGGCAGGCTATGTGTGCCTAATGTAGATGGTTTGGGTGAGTTGATTCTCCAGGAAGCTCACAGTGCATGGTACTTTATTCATCCAGGTGCTACAAAGATGTATCGGACTTGAGACAACACTATTGGTAGAGGCGGATGAAGAAAGACATAGTGGAATGTATAGCTCGGTGCCTAAATTGTCAGCAGGTGAAGTATGATCATCAACGACTGGGTGGATTGCTTCAGAAGTTAGAGATTCCAGAATGGAAATGGGAGCGAATCACTATGGATTTCGTTATTGGGCTCCCACAGACTCAGATGAAGTTCGATGCCGTTTGGGTGGTTGTGGATAGATTGATTAAGTCAACTTATTTCATTCCTGTGGTTACCACTTTCTCTTCGGAGCAGTTGGCTCAGGTTTACATTCGCGAGATTGTTAGGCTTCGTGGCGTACCGGTATCTATCATCTCTGACCGGGGTACGCAGTTTACATCACGGTTCTGGAGAGTCATACAACGAGAGTTGGGTAGTCGGGTAGAGTTAAGTATATCATTTCACCCTCAGACGGACGGGCAGTCACACTATTCAAATATTGGAAGATATGTTACGTGCTTGTGCTATAGATTTTGGGGGTTCTTGGGATCCTTTTCTGCCACTTGCAGAGTTTGCTTACAATAATATCTACCAATCGAGCATTTAGATGGCTCCGTATGAGGCTTTATATGGGAGACGGTGTCGGTCTCCGATGGGTTGGTTTGAGCCAGGTGAGGCTGGGGTATTGGGTACTGATTTAGTCGAGGATGCCTTGGAAAAAGGTTCAATTGATTCAGGAATGACTTCCACGGCGCAGTCTAGTCAAAAGAGTTATGCCGACCGGAAGGTTCGCGATGTTTCTTACATGGTAGGAGAGAAGGTACTACTCCGAGTTTCGCCTATGAAGGGTGTTATAAGATTTGGGAAGAAAGGCAAGTTGAGTCCGAGGTATATTGGACCTTTTGAAATACTTAAGAAGATTGGAGAGGTGGCTTATGAACTTGCATTGCTGCCTAATCTATCGGGTGTTCATCCAGTATTTCATGTATCTATGCTTCGAAAGTATGTCGGAGATCCGTCTCATGTTTTGGATTTCAGCACAGTGCAATTGGATGGTAATTTGACTTATGATGTGGAGACGGTGGCCATTTTAGATCGGCAGGTTCGAAAGTTAAGATCAAAGAACATAACTTCAGTGAAAGTACAGTGGAGAGGCCAGCCAGTCGGAGAAGCTACTTGGAGACCGAGCGGGAGATGCAGAGCAAATATCCACACCTATTTGAGGCCCCAAGTATGATCCTAAACCCGTTCGAGGACGAATGTTTGTTTAAGAGAGGGAGAATGTAACGACTCGGCCGATCGTTTTAAGTATTACAACCCCGTTTCCCTATTTACTGCTCAAATTATGCTTTACATCTGTTATGTGACTTGCCGAGGTAATTTGTTCGGGTCCGGTGAGGTTTTGGAATGAATTGGAACACTTAGTTCCAAGGTTTAAAGCTTAAGTTGAAATAATAATCGGATGTTGACCTATGTGTAAACGACCCCAGAATAAAGTTTTGATGATTCCAATAGCTTCGTATGGTGATTTTGGACTTAGGAGTGTGTCCGAAAAATTATTTGAAGGTCCATAGTGGAATTAGGCTTGAAATGGCAAAAGTTGAATTTTTTAAAAGTTTGACCTAGGGGTTGACTTTTGGATATCGTGATCGAAATCCGATTCTGGAAATTTGAATAGGTCTGTTATGTCATTTATGACTTGTGTGTAAAATTTGAGGTCAACCGGACCTGATTTGATAGGTTCCGATGTCGTTTGTAGAAATTTAAAATTTCAAAGTTCATTAGGCTTGAATTGGGGTATGATTCGTGGTTTTAGCGTTGTTAGACATGATTTGAAGGCTCGACTAGTTCGTATGATGTTTTAGGACTTGTTGGTGTATTTAGTTGAAGTCCCGGGGGGCCTCGGGTAAGTTTCGAATGGTAGACGGATCGAATTCGAACTTAGAAGAAAATCTGAAAGTTTCTGCCATCTGATGCAAACACACATGCGAAAATTGGCTCGCAGGTGCAAGCTCGCAGAAGCCAGCATGGAAAGCGCAGAAGCGGACGAGGGGCTGGTGAGGCAATGGTCGCAGGTTCGGATGGGTGGTCCGCAGAAGCGGCGCCGCACCTGCGAAGGTTCAATCGTAGAAGCGGAAATGAGAGGGGGGCAGACGCCTTCACAGAAACGGACAGCTTCTCACAGAAGCGCACTTCTTGTCACAGAAGCGATGAAGCCGTAGAAGCAAAGGAATTCTGATGCGGCTAAAAATCTCGCACAAGCGGAAACCCATGGACAGTACAAAAACAGAGAGGTTCCGAGTTTTTGCCATTTTTAGGCATTTCAAGCTCGGGCTGGGCGATTTTGGGCGAGGTTTTCACGAAAACTTTTGAGGTAAGTCACTTGTGATCATTTCTACTCCATAATATTGAATTATCATCGAATAATCTGACTAGATTACGTGTTTTTGATGTGTAAATCGAGGATTTGGGCCCAGAGATTTGGAAATAAGATTTGATGATTTGGGGGTCGAGTTGAGGCCGGATTTTGGCAAATTTAGTATTGGTAGACTCGTGGTGGAATGGGCTTTCGGAGTTTGTAAATTTTGTCGGGTTCCAAGACGTGGGCCCCACGGGCGATTTTTGGAGTTAAATTTCGGACTTTTATGGAAAATTAGCATTTTCTTATGGAATTAATTCCAATAAATTTTACTGACTGAATCAAATTATTTGTGGCTAGATTCGAGGCGTTTAGAGGCCATTTAAGGAGGAAAAGACATTGCAGAGTAAAGAATTTCACAGTTTGAGTTAAGTAACAGTTTTAAATCTTGTCCTGAGGGTATGAAACCCCGAATTTTTGTGCCATGAGATTATTTTGGAGGTGATGCACATGCTAGGTGACGGGCGTGTGGGTGTGCACCGAGAGGATTGTGACATGGTCCGTCCCGTAGAAACTGTAAAGTTGAATAACTTGTTGTTAGGTATGTGCTCTCTATGTGTTGTGGAAATTTGACTGTAAGTCATGTTAGAAACCATGTTTAGGCTATACATTGGTACTATTGGGACCCATAGAGGTCGTGTACATGTTGAACTATTGTTCATCATTGATGCATCATATAATTATTGTTGGGCTGATTTCATGATTTTTGAGAGCCCGAGAGACTGGAGAGATTTATGACTGAGTGAGGCTGAGGGCCTGATTGTGAGATATTATTATAGCAAGTGGGTTGTTCGTGCAGCACGTGAGTTGTCCGTACAGCACATGAGTTGTCCGTGCAGCACGTGAGTTGTCCGTGCGGATCCAGATATTATTA
>AWOL01S0164817.1:0-17116 GCA_000715115.1 Nicotiana otophora | reverse complement strand
ATCCTTAAAAGCTCGTGGTCAAGATCTTTAAAAGTTCGCGGTGAAGACCTTTAAAAGTTCGCGACGAATACCTTTAAAATTTGCGGGAAAGACCCATAAAAGTTCGCGCGAAAATCCTTAAAAGCTCGTGGTCAAGATCTTTAAAAGTTCGCGGTGAAGACCTTTAAAAGTTCGCGGTGAAGACCTTTAAAAGTTCGCGACGAAGACGTTTAAAATTTGCGGGGAAGACCCATAAAAGTTCGCGCGAAGATCCTTAAAATCTCGTGGTCAAGATCTTTAAAAGTTTACAGTAAAGATTTTTAAAAGTTCGCGGCGAATACCTTTAAAAGTACGCGATGAAAACTCTTAAAAATTCGTGGTAGAAATCATTAAAAGTCGGCAGTAGGGACTCTTTAAAGTTCGTCACGAACACCTTCACAAGCACCTTTAAAAGTTCGAAACATACGCCTTTTAAAAGTTCGGAACGAAAACCTTAAAAATCCGAATGCCTTTAAAAGTTCGAGACGAACACCTTTAAAAGTTCGCAGCGAAAACCTTTAAAAATTTGAATGGCTTTAAAAGTTCTAGACGAATACCTTTAAAAGTTCGCAATGAAAACCTTTAAAATTTTGAATGCCTTTAAAAGTTCGAGACGAACACCTTTAAAAGTTCGCAATGAAAACCTTTAAAATTTTGAATGCCTTTAAAAGTTCGAGACGAACACCTTTAAAAGTTCGCAACGAAAACCTTTAAAAGTTCGTAACGAAAATCTTTAAAAATTTGAATGGCTTTAAAAGTTCGAGACGAACACCTTTAAAAGTTCGCAACGAAAACCTTTAAAACAATTCCGACACAGACATCCCCCCTTTTTTTTACGCCTGAGACAAATGTTTTTACTTATCCATGCTCTCTTTCAAGATCACAATTGTCACTCTTCCCCTTTTTAGGGCAGTAAGCGGATATAAAGGCCAATTAACTTGAAGGTTATGCGAACATGAAGATATAGCGAATCCCTAGAATTCAATGCAAATATTTTGTAGCCTCTTAAAAGGCTGTCATCGTTTCATTGAAGACATCAATTTACCATAGCGGCTTGCCCCCTTTAAATCAAATGGGATCCAAAGTTTAACAGAAGAATGGTATCTCAGCTCGATTTTCAAGTGATGATTGAATGAATTACATTCAATCGTATTTCATTTGAACAACAATTGGGGTATTATGTATCTTTTGAAATCATGCGACTGAACTCAAAATGAAACTCTAAGCTGCCTATGTACCTCGGTGAAGAGGATCAAGTCATACCGTAGTTCGGAATGAGTGATTCTTTTTTTTTATATATGTCCTAAATTTTGCCTAGGCCGCCTCTTTCGAGGTTTTTAACCTAGCGGACTCTTTATATATATATGTCCTAACTTTTACCTAGGTCGCCTCTTTCGAGGTTTTCAACCTAGCTGACTCTTTTTTTTTGGGTGGGCCGTACATAGTTTAGACTCATGCGAGCCAGAAGTGTAGGAACGTGTAGTTTAAGCTCATGCTTCAAGGAGCATAGTGACTTTTAATTTAAGCTCATGTTTTTAGGAGTTTTGCAACTTGAACACTTTTCTTGAATTTGAAGAGCTTTACAACTTGAAGACTTTGCCGAATTTGAAGAGCTTTACGTCTTGAAGTTTGGCTCGAATTTGAAGAACTTTGCGATTTGAAGTCCTTGCTCGACTTTGAAGAACTTTTGACTTGAGTCTTTGCTCGTATTTGAAGAGTTTAGCGACTTGAACACTTTTCTTGAATTTGAAGAGCTTTACAACTTGAAGACTTTGCCAAATTTGAAGAGCTTTACAACTTGAAGACTTTGCCAAATTTGAAGAGCTTTACGTCTTGAAGTTTGGCTCGATTATGAAGAACTTTGCGATTTGAAGTCCTTGCTCGACTTTGAAGATCTTTCAACTTGAGTCTTTGCTCGTATTTGAAGAGCTTTGCGACTTGAACACTTTTCTCGAATCTGAAGAGCTTTAAAACTTGAAGACATTGCCGAATTTGAAGAGCTTTACATCTTGAAGTTTGGCTCGAATTTGAAGAACTTTGCGATTTGAAGTCCTTGCTCGACTTTGAAGAGCTTTTGACTTGAGTCTTTGCTCGTATTTGAAGAGCTTTGCGACTTGAACACTTTTCTCAAATCTGAAGAGCTTTAAAACTTGAAGACGTTGTCGAATTTGAAGAGCTTTACATCTTGAAGTTTTGCTCGAATTTGAAGAACTTTGCGATTTGAAGTCCTTGCTCGACTTTGAAGAGCTTTCGACTTGAGTCTTTACTCGTGTTTGAAGAGCTTTGCAACTTGAACACTTTGCCCAAATTTGAAGAGCTTTACAACTTGAAGAATTTGCTCGAATTTGAAGAGCTTTACGCCTCAAAGATTTAGTTCAGAATTGGGTAGCTTCATGACATGAAATATATACTCATGTACCAAGAAACATTATAACTTGCAGTTTAAACTCGTTCATTGAGGAGCATTATAGCTTGCAGTTTAAGCTCATGCGTTAAGGAGCATTACGACTTGCAGTTTAAGCTCATGCGTTAAGGAGCATTACGACTTGCAGTTTAAGCTCATGCATTAAGGAGCGTTATAACTTACAGTTTAAGCTCATGCGTTAAGGAGCATTGCAACATGCAAGGACTCTTATGCTTCATCTTCGGATGAATACTTGCCCCAATTCTCAGCATCCTCTCCTTCTATTTCATCATGAGGCTCAAAGCCATGAAACCTTTGATCTCCACTTGTAGCCATACTCAATTCCATACCATGTGCATGAGTTGCTAGTTCTTCAAATATTGGGCTTTATGCCTTGTAAGATATAGCGAAGACTCCAATGCATGCCTTGAATGCATATTTCGATGCCAGAAGTCTCGCTAAGGTGATCTTTGCAGTTGAGGCTTAAGCTCCTCCAGCGGTTGATGAAGTCAATAACCGTCTCATCCTTTCCTTGATGAGAGTTTGTAAGTTCGATCATGATTACGATGCGTCTTGTGCTACAGAAATGGTTGAGAAACTCTTGCTCCAACTGCTCCCAACTATCGATAGAACCAGGTTCGAGATCTGTGTACCAATCGAATGCATTACCTTTGAGAGAACGCACAAAATGTTTGACAAGATGATCACCATATGTCCCAGCATTGTTGCATGTCTCGACGAAATGCGCCACATGTTGCTTGGGATTTCCTTTTCCATCAAATTGTTAAAGCTTTGGAGGTTGATATCCAGTAGGCATCTTCAAGTTATCAATCCGTTGTGTGTATGACTTTGCATATGCGAGGGAAGATTTAATTGGAGGATCATTTTTGTCTTTAATCGTACCCATGATGAAGTCCTTTAATTGATCAACATGAATTAGACCTTCTGGAGAAACTTGGATCTCTTTGACCACGATCGTTTGCCTCGCAGCGGATTCTCCCCCTTCTTTATTTTCGGAAAGCTCCACAGGTGCTTGAATTGATTTTGCTTCTGCTAAGCTCTCGATCTCACTTGCTAACTTTTCTAGGCGAGTATCTCGATCCTCCATATACTTGGTCAACTTCTCCAGTGCTTTGGTCAAATTTGCAAGTTGTTCTTGCATGGGCGAATTGTTAGATCTTGTTCTTGAACTTGAAAAAAAGAAAAGATGAGAGGTAGAGATTTTTCCACTGGGCGTGCCAGAATTTGTAGAAAATAAATTGCGTCGAGAAAATAAAATCAAGATCGAAAAATATTACAACAATCGTAGTATTTTATTTCAAATATTTGAGTGTACAATCTCTATGAATCCTCTGATTCTATTTTTCAACAGTAAATAAAAGAGCATTCGAGCTTAATCTTGAACTTTATTTTATTTTAATCCAAGTGCTTGAAGCTTGATCTTGACGTATTTTTAATCCAAGGACTTGCAGCTTGTTCTTGAATCTTCGTCTTGATCTTTTAATTCTTAGAACACTTGAATGCTTGTAGCTTTTAGAGAAATCCGCAGCGTTTGATCCACGAGTTCCCTTTTGCTTTTTGTTATAACTTCTGGTCCCTTTTCTGAGTTATGGAGACCCCTATTTATAGTTATACGAGGGAAGAGTTATGATAAGAACAAACTCTTTCCGGCCAATCAAATTGAAGTATGACAAGGCCGCATTTGATTGGTGAGAACATGTCATTTGCACATGTGGCACGACTTCATTGGCCTTTTAATGTGACTTGGCATGCCTTGTCATTTTGACACGTGACATGATCTTATTGGATCTTTTGTTTGACTTGGTGTGCCACGTCATTTCACGTGTGGCACTAAATTAAACTAGGCCTCTAGAAAGATAATATCTTGGGCCTAATAAAATGGGCTCATCATTTGTAGCCCAATTAAGTGGGCTTGCCCAATGGATTCAGACTTAATTATTTAATCCATATATATTAGATTTATATAATTAATCTAATTATATTAGCCTAATAAATTTATTTAAACTAATATATCTTGAATTTAAAATATAGTTCAAATTATTTTACGGATTTAATTCCAATAAAATTTATATGCCTATAATGACATGGAAGAATTTAAAAGTATAAAAAGATATTCGTTTTGTCCCAATTTATATGACATTATTTCATTTTTAGTATGTTCCAAAAAGTATGTTACCTTCGTTCATTGAGTCCGTGTACAACGAGGCTTAGATGGTGAAAGAACGTCCCAACGAGGGGGGCCCATGGAGCGGACAACCCTTTCCACTGATTATTTGATGGCGTGGAATCTACCTCCACGGAGGATGTCACCGGGTTGGGTGACTTGGAGGTGCCGAAGAAAAGTCTATCTTCGGGAACAAGTGGGCCCTCTTCAAGCCCGAAATTAGTCAATCGGTTCCCAGCTCCGAGTGTGGATCCCGATCGAAAACGGTCGATCATCATCTCCGTTCCGGAGGACGCCCGGGTCCTTTCTGCCCCCCTAGGGGTGGCCAACTACCTCGGTTTAGCGCCGTCTATGATCGAGAAAATCTTGCCCAGGAGCTCGAAACGGCCAAGTCGGTGATTTTGGTGGTTAAAGTCGATGCCGATGAGATTGTGGGCCAATACAAGGCCAGTGTTGAGGCAGCCCAGGATCGAACGAAGGATATCGTCGAGCATGCGAAGCGTCAATCCCGAAGGGAGACCCTCGAGGAGATTCATGCTCGGGGTTTCGACTTGTTGGCCGAAATTGAGAGTACTAAGGGGCTCGAAGTAGAGGCCAAGAAGTTGGCTTATTCCGAGGAGGACTTTGAGGGTTCGAGTGGATCCGTAGATGGAGGAGACTCTGAAGAACCTGGCAACGAGGCGGGCTCCAGTGAAGACCATGCCGTTTAAGTGCCTAGTAAATTTTTTATATTTATGTACTTGTGTACTTTTGTGCTTTTTGTCAAGGCCGTTTGGCCTTTGTAAAGACTTCATGTATAAATAATACAAGGCTTCCTTTTCCCTTCAACAATTTCTGAATTTTATTTTTTCCTTACTTTATTCTTTATGTTCGCAAAGATCGAAATGCCTTAGCATGAACTAGTTAGATCATGTTCGGTGGTTCGAACACGCCTTGCCTTTGACATTATTTTGTTCAGGCATCGTGGGGGCTTTGGTATGACCAGAATTTTTTCCCAAAGTACTTGTAATTTTTTAGACTATAGTTTACTGAGGGTAGCCTTTAGAACCGGTTTAGAAAATTTTCAAGGCCTTATTTTTTATTACGGCTCACGGACGTCTCTGAGCCATTTTAATATGGTCATAACCTTTTTAGTTCGGGTATTGCCCAGTGGGCTTGTCACCTCGAGTTATCCGGGCTTGCCTAAGATAACAGTCCCCGAATGGGGATGGCCGTAGCCTTTAAGGTTCGGGAGTTGTCTAATAGATCTTGTGTCCCCGGGCTCTCTTAGCCCGAGCCGTCCAAATTTATTTTTGGACGGCAACCCCCAATTGGGAATGATCGTTTGAACCCGAAAAAAGGCAGCCCTTGGGCTCGATACCTTTAGGGGATCTAATGTAGGAAATTTCTTAAGAGGAAAGAAAAAAGAGAAAATTTTAAGGGACAAGATATTTATTTATCCGCAAGGTAGAAACCTCTTTTTATTCTTGTGCGCAATAGTTACACATATGTACAAGTTTTGTGCCAGGGCTCGAGCAGTCTATGCGGTCACGGTTCATTTGACCGTTTGGCCCTTATAATAAATCATATCGGTATTGGACGATTTGTGCCTTGGAAGGTTAGCCACCCTCGAGCCGAATATACTTCAATCGGTACAGAAGAATAAGAACTTTTAGAGTAATAATAATGTATTGCTTTGGAATGCGTGTTACCATGTCTTTTATAAGTAATCAGACCCTCTTTATATAGTAGGAGAGTCCTACATTAGGTACAACTCTATAAAAGGTAAAAAATCTTCTAATTAACTGATTGCCAATCTATTATCGATACGTGCCGAGATCTCTGGCGTGATATTCGGCCGGTCACGGATATCGTTCTTCGAAGTTAATCGAGGCTAGGGACCAATCCTGAATCATGGCTCCGACATCCTCGAGGGCGGGCGTTATGGTACGGACTCCAAATTGATGAGATTTCTACCTCGATCTAAGCTCCCCTGTTACCATATCTCAAGCTCTGTCTCTTATACACCATCTCTGAATCATGGCTCCGACATCCTCGAGGGCGGGCGTTATGGTACGGACTCCAAATTGATGAGATTTCTACCTCGATCTAAGCTCCCCTGTTACCATATCTCAAGCTCTGTCTCTTATACACCATCTCTGAATCATGGCTCCGACATCCTCGAGGGCGGGCGTTATGGTACGGACTCCAAATTGATGAGATTTCTACCTCGATCTAAGCTCCCCTGTTACCATATCTCAAGCTCTGTCTCTTATACACCATCTCTGAATCATGGCTCCGACATCCTCGAGGGCGGGCGTTATGGTACGGACTCCAAATTGATGAGATTTCTACCTCGATCTAAGCTCCCCTGTTACCATATCTCAAGCTTGATTTATCATGTCAGAGACCGGGATGTACTATGAGACCAGTTCTACCCGTATATAGTGACTTAAACTAAACTAATACAAATTATAAGAGAAGAGAGCTTATAAAGTAAACTAATAATTTTAATGTAACATAAAATAAACAATTTAAGTTGAACTAACAAATTATAAATAATTTTAAAGATTGTACTTGCATTTTTTAGCAAAAATAAGGTAAGATTTCATTTTGTAGAAAAGTTTGATCCTTATAAAGTAAAATAGACTGTAGAATATTTCCTGCTAGATTTTAGTAAAGAGATCAAATGTAAAATAAATTAAAATAGAAAAATAGAGATAAAAACTAAAACACATAAAGGAAAAGGAAGAATCAACTAACAAAGGTAACTATTTATTAGTCCCTTAAAGCCTTGGCTTTGACTGGATATGCACGTCACGTACGCAAAAAGAAAGTGACAAAGTGTTGCTTGCTACCAGGTTTAGAACTCACAGCCTACACGAAAGTTTGAACCCACTAGACCATTTTTCCATAAGATCATCTCCTGCCAAGTGAGTTCAACAAAATATTATATCTATACTTTACAGAATTGGGTTCATATGAACCCTCTTTAACTCTAGGTGGGTCCGCCCTGATGTGAGCAGTTAACACAAAACATCATGCAGATCGGTAAACTTGAATGCAGTCATTTTTACATTAAAAACATGCAGCAATTTGCACCAAGCCAACAATAAAATCAGTGTAATCCCAAAAATTGAGATTTGCGGAGAGTAAAGCGTACACATCCTTACTCCTATGTTGAGAAGGTAAAGAGACTGTTTCCGATAAATTTGCAGAGTCAGTACATAAGAAAAGTCTAACAGGTAACAGAAGCCTATTAATAGTGAAGTATGGAGGACAGACGGTGTACGAACAGCTTTCCCGAGGCATCAGCATTAGAATTGATGCAAGTTATAATGCAATAACTTCATAGGACTCCTTAGCAACTTGATTACTTCACACTGATGCATTCTCAGAGTATTGTATATATATATATATATATATATATATATATATATATATATATATATATATATTGCATTTTTTTATTCAAGTTTATTTATATCAAAACCATGTGACGTGCCAATAGCCCATAACAAGAGCTGACACGAGATGGAAGTTCAGCTATATAAATATAGTATAATCTATCCTGTACAAACTTCAGAGCAAGATCCAGATCAAACACCAAGCTTTATCAATCTAAACAAATTTCAGTTCAACCAATATTTACATATCAAGAAGTCATGGGATTTCAATTGTTACCTATGATTTCCAGTACCAAGCAAATCTACAAACTGCAGTCTGTTGATCTTACAAGAAATCATTCAGATGTTCCTAAAGGACATTTTGCAGTTTATGTCGGAGATATAGAGAAGAAACGATACCTTGTGCCAATAACATACCTGAATCATCCTTCTTTCCAGAACTTGTTAGGCAAAGCAGAAGAAGAGTTTGGCTTTCACCATCCAATGGGTGGTCTAACAATACCTTACAATGAGAATGACTTTGTTGATGTGACTTCTCGATTGAATTTATGAGATAAAGAGCGATAAAGTAGCATTGTGATCAGATTAGAGCTTAGAGAGTTTTCTTTTTTTATCTTTTTTCATCTTGCTAGGCAACAGTTGTAAATTTATGTACAAAGTCTTTAAGTAAAGTATACAAATGCGATCTTTACCATTCTTTGTTATCTTTTGAAACTGGATACCCAAATCTTCAACTGTGAAATTGATAGAATATAAGGGTCCACCAAACTCTATAGAGAACCATATTTTCTATCAGTTCCACTAGAACACACACTTCAGTAAATTGATGACAAGAGGAATTTTACGTGAAAAATTTTAGGCTCAACTGGATTAAAAATCACGACCTACCCTTGTAGGATTTCAACTTCACTACTGAGCAACTTTTAGATTACAACCTATGCAACCTAGAAATTAACCTCTTAATCCCTCACTAACTTGTCATACTCCATTACAAGCCACTTTGTAATAACTCTATTGCAAAGATTTTACAACTCGACTAACTCTAGCCAAGACTCAAACACAAGGGTTTAAGGTTTACAAGGAGTTTCCTACAGAATGCTTCTAAAAAAACTAAGTAGGAAATACAATTTTAGAACCATTACAAAGTTACAACTCAACTAAGGACATACAATGACTTGCTGTGGGGAACTGGTCCGTAGTAGTATTATTCTTTGTTCTTGATGCACTTGAGAACTGATTGCTTGATTATCAAAATCACCGTGTGAGAGCCTTTTTTTATTTCTCTAAGTGAACACCGATATGTTTTTACCTTCCTTGATGTTAATAATGTATTTGTGACATCACTAAGATGATGTAAGCAAGGTAGATAAAAGACACTCCCTATAAAGTTAACTGCTACATTGTTTCTGTACTGTAGCGTATGCAGGCAGCAACTTTACAGCTGCTGGGGCAGTTGACTTGTACTGTTTCCTCGGGACGCGATAGTTATTTGTTCCCCCTGTTGTTCCTCTGATTCTGAAGAGTTGAAGCAGCATATTCTAAGTTGGAGCCTTTCGATCTTAAGGTCTTGAGGATATGTAACTGGTTCCTTATCTGGTTCTTGACAGTAAGTTTGTTAGATCATCAAAACATAAAGCAAGGTAGTTGTAACCTAACAATTTCTCCCTTTTTGATTATGACAAACTTATAATTAAAGATCCCAAAGAAAACGCACAGAACCAGACCGTGAACCAGAAAAATCTTAAGTTTCCCCCTAAGTCTGTATTCCCCCTTAATCAATGCTCTCCTTAATCAGTGCTCATTAATCAAATATGCAATAATCAATTATGCATATTAATATATTCCCCATTTTGGCATCATAAAAAGAAGAGCCACAAGTATATAGCAAAAAGAAGTCTAGCTTGATTTAACTCATGCCACTTGTGTGCACACAGCATGACTAAAAACAGAGCATAAAGACAAAGCATAGTTAGAAAAAAGGGAAAAGCGTGCATTAGCATTAATTTAGATTTTTCAACAGGAGCAGAGTCAATCTTACTACCACCATCCACAGTTTTGAACAAACAAAAAAAAACCACAAACATCATCATAAAAGCAAATGACACTGAGGGAATGGACTAATCACTAAGGACTGGACACGGAAGGGATGCTGTTTAAGGAGCATTGGAAGGAGATGGCTTAGAAAGGGCTTGGAGGACTAAGTCCATTCGAGCATTTGCTGATATTTACTCATTGAGCAGTCTCTCTTTCATGTCCTTCACTTGTTTCCTGAGCTCAGCATTCTGTTTTGTTAGACGAACAAACTCTTCTCCTTGAGAACAACTGGAACTGGGTACCTCCTGCAGCTGACTTAACTGAGTCTCAAGGATAGAATTCCTTGCTTTCAATTTCCTTATCTCCGAGGTAGCACTATTCTGAGCATTGATTAGCTGAGATATGGTAGAAGTGCTTCCAACCCCTCTGATGTTTTTGATACACTCACATTCCTCAAGAGTAGCTTTGGAGAAAGTTTGCTTTTTTGTGCCCACTTTAGCTTGTCCCAGGGGAACCTTGAAGTGTTTAAAGACCTTGGTGAGAAGGAACCCATACGACAGCCCATGATTACTATCTTTAAAGTCTGCCACTTTATTTATGTGCTCTATCATAATACCATGCAGATTGATAGTAGTGAAGTTGTCCAGTGCTTCCATAAGGAACAGGTCTGCACGAGAGGTGATAGATCTTCTCTCAGCTCGAGGCAGCAGTACTTTGTTCACCATCTCAAATAGCAATTGGTATACAGGAAGGAGAGCCTTCTTTTGAACTCGTTCCCCTGCTGAACTGCTCTGTCCTTTAATATGACATTTATGAAATTTTGAGAGCAGGATCCATGAACACTAGACAACCCTTCAGCAGGCACACCAACAATGGACCCCAACAAGGCAGAGTCCATCATCATATCAATTTCATTCACCAACACACAGATGTAATCATCTTCAACTTTAAAAAGGTCAGCATAGAAACTTTGAACTTCCTCTTCATACACCATTGGAGCATCATTTGTAAACAAATATGTCCACTGTTGGAACTCACAGATCTCAACCAGTTGTCTCATATCAGCCTCTTCCAAGATATCGGGGGCAAATGTGCTGCCCCACAACACCTTTTGACTTCTTAACGTCTCTTTTCCAGCACTCCTTGGATCACCCACTCTGGCCTTCTTTGAGGAACCAGGTTGCTCATCCGTATCAGTTTTTCTCTTAGCAGACTTGCAACCATTTTTTCCTTTTTCATCAGACTTCACAGACTTTTCACCAAATTCTTCTATCACCCTGGTAGCAGACTCTTTTACCAACTTATCACCAGATTTTTTCACCACACTTTTACTAGCAATAGCATCATCAGACTTGTTTAAACCTTCAGGAGACACGAAAGATCCCCTTTTAGGCTTGGGGAGACCATGCTTCTATGAGCACTTTCTAGTTAAGGAACTAGGTTCCTCTTCTACTTCATACTCCACATTCACAACTAACACTGACTTCTCGCTCACAACTTTCCCATCTTTCATTAATTTTTTTCTCCTTGACTTAGCCTGGTTGTTCTTAAGTGCAGACGCAAGAGCCTCCTTCCCTTGTAACCTTGTAGTAGGTCGCTTAGGAGTGGACTCTTGAGCAACCATTGGTCTACGCCTAGTCAAGCTAGCAATCGACATATCATCAGAATCCTCTTCACTAACACCTTTTTCTTCTCTAGACACAGATCTTTCCTCAGGTATCACCACACACAAAGGCTTAGCATCAAAATGAGAAGAGATAGCAGGGTCAACACTGACCTGGGGATCTTGAGAGAACCCCCGAGTTAAATCCTCCTAGGAGGAATCAGGTCCCTCATTTAGTACCCCAGTAGTATTGTCCTGTGCTGATTGTTCAATAGGCACAAGCTTTCTATCATTTTTCATAGTCATAGACTCTTCTCTCTGAGTTCCAAAACCATCATCATCTCCTTTTATAACAACCCATTCATGAGCTATGGACAACATGTTCTCTATTTCCTCTTTTTTTTGTACATCCATGGAAAACTCAGTAGAGAAAGGAGTGTTACCTGTGGACGTAAAATCAGGAGCAGTCGTTGTTGAGTCAAGCTTCTCGGAACTATCAGTTGGATCTACCTTTGACCCCCTTTTTATAGGCGAGCTTGAAATTGCCTGATTTTCTTCTTTGTCAGTAGTATTCTGTTCATCCCCTTTTTCCGGCAAAGCAGGAGAAGGGCTCGGGGCTAAAAATCTTTTGGGAGACGAGATTTTGCGACTCCTATGAGAACCAGAACTCAAGTGGCTAAGAGGGGAGACAGAGTGTGGGGGTGACTCTGTCCTAGGGTTTTGGTTTGCAGTGGTGTTGGATGAGGAGTCTAATATGGGTGTGTCAACAGGTAAGGACTCAATGGGGATGTCACTTGGAGTACTCGAGGTTGTTTGATGTTCAGCCATGGTGAGAGAAAGAGAGGATTTTGGCAGTTTGAGGAGAGGTAGGAGAACGGGGTTTAGACGTTTGATGGGAGGAGTTGTAATAGTGATAGATAAAGTTATGATAGATGAGGGACCGGTTAAGAAAGGGCGGCAGTTTTAGGAGTCGGGTCGATAATTATCGGGTAGGACGTTTGGGTTCACAAGACGCAATGAAAAGAAACTGACGCACTGATAATGTGGCAATTGTTTTATCCGTTCAAAATTATGCATGAGAGAACAGAGAAACTACTAACCTGTGTCAGAGGAACCAGGTTCCCTAACAAATCTTGCATCTGTAAGCTTTGCCTTTTTTACCAGCACGAACTGCATCAACTACCTATTTGCTCTGTAATCATCATGTGTGTCTACCTGTAACGGTATAGAGATGAGTTAGACTTTGCCAGAAAATAGTTTTTAGCTAATTTTACCTGAACATGTCTTTCATAGCCAATCATCGAGGGACCAGATTCTCAATTGGGCTTTATCAATCCCAGAGCCAGACGATTTCTTTCAAAATGTTCTCTACTCAAGGCCTTGGTAAATATGTCTGCAATCTGATCTTCTGTGCTGCAGAAATTCATGCAAATGAGTCTCGTTTCAACATTGTCTCTGAGGAAGGGATGACGCATGTCAATGTGCTTGGTACTCTTATATTGGACTGGATTTTTGGCCATATTGAGTGCACTTGTATTGTCGCATAGGAGAGGCACACAATCTGAGAATACTCCAAAGTCTTCCAGCTGCTGCTTGATCCACAATGACTGAACACAGCAAGAAGCAGCTGCTACATATTCCGCTTCTGCAATTGAGAGTGCCACTAAGTTTTGCTTCCTTGTACCCTACGAGATTAGGAAGGAACCCAAGAAATGTGCCATTCCAAATGTGTTTAGCCTGTCCACCAGATATCCTGCATAATCAGCATCAGCATACCCAATAAGATCAAAGCTGTCACCTGAGGGATAGTAGAGAACAAGGTCCTGCGTTCCTTTGAGATATCTCAATATTCTCTTGGAAGCTTTCAGATAAGATTCTTTTAGATTGGATTGAAACCTTGTACAGAGGCCCACGCTGAACACAATGTCTGGTCTGCTTGTAGTAAGATACAAGAGTGACCCTATAATACCTCTATACATGGTCTAATTTACAAGAGAACCAGGTTCATCCATGTCTAGTCGGGTAACTGTGGAAATAAGGGTGTCGATGACTTTTGATGCTTCCATGTGAAACCTTTTCAGCAACTCCTTGATGTACTTCTGCTGACTTATCAATGTTCCCTTCTAAGATTGCTTTACTTGAAGTCCTAGAAAGAAATTTAATTCGCCCATCATACTCATCTCGAACTCACTCCCCATGAGTTTTGTAAATTCTTTACAAAGCGAGTCAGATGTGGATCCAAAGATGATATCATCAATATATACCTAAACAATGAGCAGGTTCCTCCCTCTTTTCTTCAGAAAAAGAGTGTTGTCAATTTTTCCTCTTGTAAATCCATTTTCTAGAAGGAATTTTGACAACATTTCATACCAAGCCTGGGGAGCCTGCTTTAGCCCGTACAATGCCTTGTCCAGTTTGAACACATGCTCAGGATGCTCGTGACTCTCAAAACCAGGAGGCTGCTTGACATAGACTTCTTCTTTCAGATAGCCATTTAGAAATGCACTTTTGACATCCATTTGGAACAGTGTGAACTCCATATGAGATGCAAAGGCAATAAGAATTCTAATGGCTTCCATTCGAGTAACTGAAGCAAACGTTTCATCATAATCGATCCTTTCTTCCTGATTGTAGCCTTGAACTATAAACCTTGCCTTATTTCTTGTTGTATTTCCAAACTCATCAAGTTTCTTCCTGAATACGCATCTGGTTCCTACGATGGTTCAATGTGCAGGTCGAGGGACCAGGTGCTATACCTTGTTTCTTTCAAATTGATGCAAATCCTCTTGCATGGCTGTGATCCAGTCTGCATCTTTTAGTGCTTCTTTGATGTTTTGGGGCTCTATTTGAGAAAGAAAGGCTGAAAAGGCAAGTGAATTTCTGGCTCTTGATTTGGTTTGAACACCTAAGTCAAGAAGGGTGATTATGTTGTCAAGAGGATGTGAGCTTTTGTGCTTCCAGTTTGGTACCTAAATCTCATTTGTAGAGGACTCAGGTATATCTGACTCAGGTTTTTGGCTACTTCTTACTTCAGCAAGTGGAGTACCTTGGACTGCATCAGCAACTCTATTTTCAGCTTCAGTTGTTGTGATCGTGCAGCTAGGTTCCTCTCGAATGGATGGAGATGTATTTGTATCATCTTTTCTGAATTCATTGACATGACCCATTATGTATGCCTTTCCATTTTTCATGTCAATAACTTCACCTGGAATAGATAAAGGTTCTCCATCTTGGTCAACACGTTTGTCCTTCTCACATGAGAGGTGAGATTCATCAAAGATCACATGTATACTCTCTTCAACACACTGAGTCCTTTTGTTGTATACTTTGTAAGCTTTGTTGTGGGATGAGTATCCCAGAAAGATTCCTTCATCACTTTTGGCATTGAATTTTCCAAGAGTTTCCTTTCCAGTGTTGAGGATAAAACATTTACACCCAAAGGTCCTTAGATGTGTCAGCTTCGGCTTCCTTCCATTCAGCAGTTCATATGGAGTCTTGTTCAGAAGGGACCTGATCATTTACCTGTTCACCAAGTAGCAGGCAGTATTGACGACTTCTGCCCAGAAATTCTTTGCGATCCCATTGTCAATCAACATTGTCCTTGCCATGTCTTCAAGAGTTGTATTTTTTCTCTCCACAACACCATTTTGTTGAGGTATTCTTGGAGCCGAAAAATTTATGAGTGATACCATTTTTAGTACAAAACTCATCAAATTTGGCATTGTCGAACTCTGTCCCATGATCAGACCTGATACAAACTACATTATTACCCATCTTCACTTGAATCTTTTTGATGAAAGCAACAAACACTTCAAAGGTTTCGTCCTTGGTTCTGAGAAACAGGGTCCAGGTGAATCTGGAGTAATCGTCGACTATAACGAAGGTATATTTCTTTCCTCCCCTGCTTTCCACCCTCATGGGTCCACATAGATCCCTATGAAGAAGATCAAGTGACTTTGAGGTACTGACTTTCCTTTTGGGCTTGAATGAAGATCTGACTTGCTTACCTTTTACACATGCATCACACACTTTGTGATTCTTGAAACTTGACTTGGGCAGACCACGAACCTGGTCCTTCCTGATCGATTTGTTCAGCAACGTGAAGCTTGCATGAGCCAGCCTCCTATGCCATAATTCAGCATCATCGTTAATAGCACTTAGACAGTTGAGATCACCATTCTGTAGAGACTCAAAATCAGCAACATAGATATTTTTGTATCTTTTTGCTACTAGCACCACCTTACCAGTCACTATGTATGTGATTGTACATACTTTTGATACAAATTCCACCGTGTTTCCCTTGTCACGGATCTGGGAAACTCTTAGCAAGCTGTACTTCAACTCGTTCACGTAGTACACATTTTCGATTGAGTATGGGAGAGACTTCCCAATCCTTCTAACTCCCAGAATGTATCCTTTCTTGCCATTACCAAAGGATACACTCCCTCCTTGCAGGGCTTTAAGTGAAAGGAAATCAGTTGTACTTCCAGTCATGTGTTTTGAGCAGCCACTATCCATGTACTATTGTAGGCTGCTTCATTTCACTGTTCCCTGCACAAGAGAATTAGGAGTTAGACTTAGGAACCCAAACGAGTTTAGGTCTCTTGTAATAAGGAAACGGGTGAATGAGGGATCTTCTAGTCCAAGCAGGTATCATGCGTTTTTTATATGAGGGACCAGGTTCTCTACCAGTAGTTACTTTTTCAGCAAAAACTATGTTTTTCTGTTGTGACTGAAATCTGGTCTTACAATTTTCTTTAAAGTGCCCAGTGTTGCCACAGTGGGTGCAAAGCCAATTATCAGGTACAGTAACATACTTACTATGAGGGTTGTAGGGAATATTTTACCTTTGGAACCCAATCCCCTGCCTGTTTCCCCTATTGTTGGTGTACATAGCAGTGATAGCATCAGAGGACCAGGTCCACTTGAGTGATTTTTCAAGATCACTATTCACTCTTCCTAGTTCTTCATGAAGTTATTTTTTTTTTCTCAAGCTCAGCACACAGACTAGACTTTACTGAATTTATCTCACTTTCAAGCTTAATGTGTGCCTCGCTTGCAACTTCCTTTCCTTTTTGAGAATTTTCAGGCCTACTCTCTATTTTAGGTTCTCCAATTATTTCCTTCAAGTCCATTACCACCACTAATAGGTCATCTTTCTCATGCTCAATGTTAGAAACTCTCTCAGCTAAGACTTCTTTTTCCTTTCTTAAACACTCAAAAGTCTCTTTTAGGTTTACCACATCGACCATTAGATCATCTTTTTCATGTTTTATATATGCAATTTTTTCATCTAAGTCATCCTTCTCTTTCTTCAGGTTCTCAATTGCTTCCTTTAAGTCAACAACCACGATTACTAAGTCATCTTTGGTTTGTTCTGCTTCTCTTAACTCCATAGTTAAAGCATCTTTATCATTTATAAGACTATGATAAGCATCAATTAACATATTTTCCAAAGATATGAGTTTTTTAGGAGAATAAGATTC
>AWOL01S0164759.1:8414-101909 GCA_000715115.1 Nicotiana otophora | reverse complement strand
TTGTCGGGGGCTTTGCATCTTTAAATGGATGCAGGTGGTTACATAGCAGGCAATGTTGATCAGCGTTAGTCGCACATCCTCTTCCCAGCAAACTTGGTGAGCCTGATCTCATTCCGGGGTCATGTATTGTACCTTTTGTTTATATTATAGTCACGTTTGAGGTATAGCCAGGGCCTTGTTGCCGACACTATCATAACACTCTTTTGTATCTTTTAGAGTCTCTGTATACACTATGTGGGTTGTACATGGGTGCTAAAAAAATCAAACAAGTTATGTTGTGTATTTTGAGACTTAATAGTGTAGTGATTAATGAAACGGATTAATGTTATATGTATGAACTTCCTACTGTTTAATTAATAAAATCATGTCTTTTCTTGATCATAGGTGAGTTGGGTAGAAAGTATCTAACAGGCTAGCTCGATCGAGTTCACTGAGTTGAGCGTCGGTCGCGCTTCCCGAGGTTGGGGCGTGACAGTAAGTGTCATATCTAACTTTGACTTGAGGAAATTAGTACTTGTTGGTCAATTTGTTATGTGAATTATGTGGAAAAATGACGTATATGTGAGGTGACGAGTGTATATGCGCCGTTATGGGATTAAAGCATTCGGGATTTAGCTATTTACTTCGATGTCTTCATTTATTCCATGATATTTCTTATTACATGCTTTAATTGCTACATATTCTTAATTGTTATCTATGATTTACTTGTTATTCATTATTTTATTGTTACGTGTTTTGATTTGCTCATTTATCACTCAATATCTGCTTACCTACTACATGTACCTACTTTCCTTAATTGTATATTTTCATGGTCACATATTTTTACTTGCATTTATTGTCCTTATATTACTTGATGCACTCTATTAGGTCATTAGATTATGTGATCCATTTAGTCAAGGTTTCGGATTACGAGGTAGTGGATATTCTTCGTTTGTATTGATAGTTCTTTAATGTTGCGCACGTTTCATTTCTCTTTTGTATTGAGATTACGTAATTGGTTGTGTTGAGTTGCTTATGTTAATAAGTTGATGTTGGGAACGGGTTGCGCACTGCAACAGTATTGTAATGAATTAATATTGGGATTGGGTTGCACACCGCAACAGATAATCATATGATATGATATTGGGATCGAGTTGCACGCTGCAATAGTTATTATGTTAAATGTTGGGATCGGGTTGCATGACGCAATAATTATTTTGTTGTAGTTGTTTATTGTTGGAGAGTTTTATCTCAATATTGGGATATGAGATTGAGATCATGTTATTCTGGGTCCCTTTTATAGTTGACCTTTGTGTTCGTTTATATGAGTTTACTGCTTTACTTCTATTTTTGTATTATGTTATTATTATTTTGTACAAGTTTATTGTGAGTGACTTATCATAGGCTCGACACTTACAGAGTACATGAGGTCGGTTGTACTCATGCTACACTTTTGTATTTTTTGTGCAAATTCCGATGTTGGTCCTAGCGGTGCGTATTAGAGACTGCTCGGATTCAACTGCTATAGAAGACTTGAGATAGAGATGCTGGCGTTCGTAGTCCCTGAAGTCCCCCTCTATCATGTTTTACTGTTTATTTAGTTTCAATCAGTTGTACTTTATTTTAGGCTGTATTTATAGTATTCTAGTAGCTCATGTACTTGTGACTTTAGATTTCTGGGAGTAGATTTAGTACTGTGTTATTTATATAAATACTTTGTTCATTTATGAGTTTATCAGTTGTTAATTATCATTACTCTGCTATAATTTGTTAAAACTGGTTAAGTAATTAGCTAACGTTGGCTTTCCTAGCAAGTGAATATTTGGTTCTATCACGAACCCAATATAGGGCTTTAGAAAAATTTCACTTCTTTCTTTCTCTATCGTGCGACTTTATTCTATCAGTAAATTTTGAACCATTCTATTAAAGGCATAATTTCGGAGGTTAAAGGAGTAATATTAATTGTCTAGAAGGCAAGTCATCATAAAAGGACAATATTAAACTTGTATAGATGAGGTATGTCTTGTTTTGATGTTGATAAATTCGTGAAAGATAAAGTTTCTAAGCATATGCCCTAGAACTTTCTTAAGCGGGCCAACAAAGCAGTTGAACATGGATTGATGGAAAAGAAAGGGATTGTAAAGGGGTTGAATGTATTGAATGACGTACGAGGTTAGTTTAATAATTTTGATGAGTTGTAAATATTACATAAATGAATTGAGGCTAAAGAGCTGGAGAAAAGTATAAATACATTTTGAAAGTCGAAAGATTGCAAGTGTTTCAAAGATATGTATTGATGCCTCATGCATCATAAAGAGGTTGTGTTGGGAATGAGGCTAAGGATATCTTATAAAATATGGAGGTTCTCATTGTGTAAACACATGTTAAATTTCATGGGTAGTAGGGGTATGCCTGGGAAAAAAATACATGTACGGAGACGTGGTTTGAAAATCTATATGACATGTAAAAATAGACGTGAGTTGCTTGCATTATTATTGTTAAAAAAAAAGAGGTTCATTATTAAAAGCTGCATAAATTTATGATTTACTTATTTCTGTGAAGCAATCATACTTGTTCAAAATGGTTGAGTTTCGGCTCAGAGGCCTAAGGGAGTCGTACTTGCTAATTGCATATTCGGGCATGGAATCATAAACATAAGGAAGTTGTACTTGCGGAAAAATATATGTGAACATGGACTCATGAATATCGCAGTAGAGTTGTACTCGAAATGTATATCTGAGCTAAGATCAAGAAGCATACACATTAATTACGTTACGAGATTTGTAAAGATATGGAAAGAGTAATATCTTAATTATGATATTGTAGCAAGGGTAGAGAAAGATGATACTTAGCAACGAGAGTTGCGGTTTGGAAATGTCATGGCATTTAAGAAGGGAAAGGAACCAAGAGAGCTCTGATGAGTGTAGAGATTCAATCAAATCATCGAAATCGGAAGATAACACATATATGATGATCACGAGGTTTGAGTCAAACTCGATCGGAAGTGGAAACAATGAGATGATATTCCTAGTTGGGAAATAAATGATCCTTGACATCAGGATGCACACGTAAGTATACCGAACAAGTTTACTTGTGGTATAAAGACTTTGTAAAGAGTATGGAAGAAGAGTAGAAGCTTGAGAATGGACTCCCTCTTAAGTGGGGGAGAGTCAGACATGTAATTTCACCTTAAGGTGATGGGTGGTAAATAAAAGATCTCACCTACCGGAAAGGAAAGAGACAATTTGAATTTATCAAATATCTTCCAAGAGTAGGCAAAGTATAAGAGCAACAAAGGAGGTTGTACTGGGGCGGTGAGCTTGATGTAAATGAAAGGGATACATTATTTTTGTTGTAGAAGTTAAAGAGATAAATCATCATTGTTCGAGTAAGTCCTAGAAGTTTGGGTTGGGTTTGAATCAACTTGAGTACTTGAATACCAGTTTTAAAAAAATTAAAATGTTATTACACAAACTTAGCATGGGATGAAATAGAGAAAGATCTTTCTGAGTGTATTCCTAAACGAGAAGCGGGATATGTAAGTCAGGACATGATTCCCAAGTGAATTCAATATATCTGAAGGGAGTGATAATCTATACGAGGTGGAAATACTATTAGGGTCATGTTGAAGGCCAAGTGTCGAAGGCCTACGAGTAGAGTGATATTATGATGATAAGAGTTTCCTAGCGAATGGAACCACATGCGTTGACATTCAGAAAGCGATTATCGGTATGCATCACAAACTTAGTAATATTGGGGAATGGATATTTTCTATGAAGAGGGCATATTAGCTATGACAATTAAAACTTGGGAATTAAAGGCATCTAGTCGTGACCGCCATAAAGGCGAGGAGATAAACTACATATTATTGGCGAACAAGTTAAGATAATGTCATGCTTGATTTTCGGAGGAATGAAGTAATGTTCTAGATGAATGCGAATAACTGTAAGTCGCTAGAGTCTCGAATGGATGGATGACTTCATGAAATAAGATCTGTATAAAGGAATGACATGATTTTGAAATATTTGTTGCGAGAAATGTTAGTAAATGGAATCCTTACCCATAAAGAAAAACTCCTAAGTGTGAATTAATCAAAAATTTTGAAAATGGAGGACGAATTATGTAATGTTACTTTAAGCCTTATGGTGAAACCTTAGTTTTAAGAGAACTACAAAAGATGTAGGGATGAAAATAAATATATGACATCTCAAGTGTAAAGTTGTTATTCGGAAGGACTTCTCCAAGAACATGGGTTTAAGAAATATGATATAATATTCATAAAATGGAATTGTTAATGAAAGGTGTTGCAAGGCCCAGATGGAAGAGCCTGCTTTTTCCAGGTTGCGTGAGGTTTCTAAAATGAGCGAAGGTATGCGTGTGAGTTTACTTTGCTACCAGAATTACCTTTAGTAGATTTGATCTTATAGTTTCCTAACTACGAGAGTATAAGGATGATGAGGCACGTGTGATTTCTACTGTACATGATATAACCTTAGAGGTAATGTTATTTTCTATTCTTGGTTGTATGTTTAGATATTGATAATAATGGTTTGATTTATGAGGAAGGATATGTTGAGACTCATGTGATGCAATTTTGTGCGTCGAGAACTATAGTCATAAATTCAGTGAATGTATTATGGCGTAATTATGATGTTAAGAAGGCCACTTGGAGGGCCGACGAGCGATGTGAAAATCTGATGCCCTCACTTGTTCCTGACTGTAAGTATGACTGTTTCTTAGAACCTTCTTTTAGTTCAATTTGTATCATGCTTATTCCATGAAGCGAGTGAATAAATTGTTTATCTTTCTTATGAGTTGAGATTCAGTACATTATTAATGTAGTTGATTCACGTATTGCCTATGGTGGCTAGACCTATCACAGGGTGTATACCTTATTATTGTAATGCTGCGAGTGTCTAAGAGATCTCTCACATGCTATTTCACCGCGAACAATTGAGATAAATGAATTACTAACATATGAGGAGATTTATGTTGCTATACTTGATAGACAAGTCTGGAAGATGAGGGAAAAAGAGATAGCATCGGTTAAGATGTTATGGCGAAGTTAAGTTATTGAAGAAGATACATAGGAAGTGTAGGATGAGATGAAGAAAAGATATCCTTATTTATTTTAAGAAAATGGAACTTAGGTTCGAATAGTGTGCTAATGAGCCTTATATTTCTTTTTGAGACTTGCATTGTAATCATTGGTGTTTGGTAGAATGTATTAAACTTTCGTTGGTATATAGGGGTGCATTGTGTTAAATGCGAGCCATATGGGGCCATCATACTTTATGTATATCGTATACGTATAGTTGGCAGGCAGATGGATATTTTCGGACGGTCCTATTTATAAAGGAGACTTTGTCGAATTTTTAAAAATTTGGGGAGTTAGTCAATAAGATGTTATTTTGTGCAAAGGTCTAGAAAGGTTATGATTGGATATTGGAACTTGATTACGACTTCAGCTGGACATTTGAGGACGAATGTTTCTAAGTGAGGGAGATTGTAAAGCCCCAAAAATATTTTTAACAAGATTAAGCCTAATTCGAGCTTAAGAGAATAATAAACGAGACCTCGAAGTATGTGCGAGCCCACATAAGGGTATCTAAATCATCAAAATACTTGGACATGAAGGTCATGAGGTCTGGACGTCCCTAGATTAAGTGTCTAAGGAAATAAATTTGGACAATTGAATAAAGAAGATTAGAAAACTGACTAAAGCCATGCGTGGCCAAGATGAGTGGCCCACGCAGGCTACGTTGCCCATTCCAGAAGAAGCGATGAAGAAGAGAAGAAGACCTCCAGTTGTGTGGCTGAGTTACGTGGCCCGCGCAGGATACGTGGCCCACGCAGACACATGTTCTATAAATAAAGGGAGTTTCAGGGAGAGAGAAAAGAAACAAGATTTTAAAGGTTTTGGGGTTCTAGAGAGAGAGGCTTTTGCCTATGTGCATTTCATACACTCCAAGGTGAGTTTTATCCATATTTTATGCTAATTAATGTTGAGCAACACTAGTATTGACGTTATAATATCTTTGGATTTGCTAGATTTCATCAAATCAACCAAGAACACCAAAAGAGAGATTTTCTAGGGTTTGTTTTCAAAGATAATTTCCACTACTTGAAAATTATTTATAGAGTATAAATGAGTGTTTAAATATTACTTATGATTTGAAAAAGTAGTTGAAAGAGTGGAATAGATGAACCCTAGCTTTGACATTGAAAAGCTTGTTGGTAGGGAAAATAAATAGTGTTGGGTTTCTTTGAGAGACATTGTTTTGAGTTTCTAATGGAAAGACTAGATTCCATAGCACGTTTAATGGATGAATTAGTGTCAACACTCAAGGATTGACCTTTAAATGGTGAAATAGGGATTTTTGTGAAAGTTGGACCTAAGTGCTAGGCACTTACTTGGTTTAATTGGTATTGTTGTGATGCATTAATAATATATGTGAACTCATAAATATAGATATCGGCTTGTTGACATCGTTTGAGAATTTTAAATAAATTGAAGCATCATAGTACTAATTGAAGCTTGGAATTTAGGTAAGTTGACTAAAACTTACTTTTCTTGAGGGAGTTTCTCTAAAATCATATTTGAGTTATTATGTGAGTTTTTTTGTAAATGCGCATCCATATTGTTACGTGGAGTCTTCCTGAGATTCCTTGGAAGGGCGACGTAAGATTAAGCAATTGATGTTTGTGTAGTTACTATCCGCCAACTGAGTCCCCTCCGTACTCTAGATGAGATTGTCAGTGCCGTACGGGAAAACCAATGTCAAGAACAATTGAGAGAATATAAAAGAGAATTGAGAATGAAAGAAAGCTTGGTTGCATTAATAAAAGCTATTAAATAAAAGCAACACGGTGTCGAGGGGGAGAGACACCAATACAGAGAATTATTTGCTTGATAGAAAGTTAGATTGCTTGATCCCCCCTAATAGTGCTTAAAAAAATAAATCAAAGTTACAGGACTTGACCTAACTAAGCTAGAGATACATAATGAAAATACATGAAATAAAACTACTCTATATTTACAATAAAAAGGACTTAGATTTCTATAAAGTAGAAGTCGGTCCGTTGGCAACAACATTGTCTTTAGCATCAGAGTCTGCGCGCGCGGCGTTGTTGGAATTTGCCTGTGGCTAGGTGCTGGTAAGGGCTATCGGTGGGGCGACATAGGCACATGTGCGCTTGTCACTTGGCGTGGCCAAGACCATGGGGATGACCATGGTGCTAGGCATTGGGAGGCTTGCCACGACACCATTGGGCAAGTCCAAGGATTCATGGGGCATGGCTGGAAAGCCGCCCATGGCAATACTTGTGGGGACAAGCGGGAAATGATGTCACCGTGTATTTTAAGTTGTGTTACATAAAGAAAGTCTTTTTGTTTTATAGTCGAGAAATATTATTTCTAAAGATTTGATGTCAAATGATGCTTGAGGAAAGTATTATAAGTTTTATTCAAACTTGTGTATTGGAAAGAATATAAAATATTTTAATACTAAAGATGTATTTTTATGAAAAGTATTTCTTTTGAAACTTGATTAATGGATAACATTCGTTGTATCTTTGAAGGATGGATGTTAAATTTCTAAAAACTTTAACATGAATAAGGTCATATGTTTTTACTGTTTTTAATCAAATGGTTTAGTTTGGCCATGAGCAATGATTTGATAAAATAGATCCTTTGAGGCTAATATGCTATGAATCTATTTTTAAAATATCAAATATTTTGGGAGTTACTAGTGGAGACCACCGAGATTGGTTTGAATGTTTAGTTCGTTACCATGGAACTACACGTGTCGGTATAGTGACACATTCTAAGGCTAAGCCGAGGTTTGTGGGATAAAGTCCCCCATTGTGAGGGAAAATGATCATTACCTAAAGTAATGAGGTTAAGTCGACTCGTACGACACTACGGGAAGCCGCCCAGACAAATAGGGTCGAATACTTATTGCTAGGTTGATCACCTAGTGGTTGTTTATTATATCAGTGTCGGTATAGTACTCCCGGTGAAAGGTAAAAGATAATTTTGTTATATTTGGGTCCAAGGAGACGAAAGTGATTTCAGTGACTTAATGAAGTTGAAATGATTTTGTATAATTCTTATTATAATCATGAGTTGATATAAATGTTATAAAAGCTTGTATCATGATTTACATTCTCTATTCTTTTTATTTAAAATGATAAAGAGCGTGAATTGATATAATTGATACCATTTTATATCATATGTTGGTTGCATTAGTTTTATAAAGCCTTGTCCCAAGAACTTGAGTTACAGAGAGTTTATGACACTTATTGAGTACCGTAGTGGTGTACTCAGCCCTCAGGGGCCCCTCTCCAGGGTCCCGCTTACTTTACACATTTTCAGGATAAGACGGGGTACGGTGATGAGTGGATGGGGGTTTTCCAAGGCATATATCAATGCACAACTTCTATTCCGTGGTAGCCTTCATGTTGATCTTACTTACTTATGGTTGGGTTTGTCCCAAGTATTTATTTCACCCTTGTGTCTTAGAAATTTTATAGACAATTGTTGTTCTTTTAGAGTTATAATCAAGAGTTATTCATATGACATGCATGAAAGAAATATTGCTATTCTTTTGTATTTTTCAATTATTGAAAAATGATGGATTTAAAGATTTTGTTTCATGTATGGTTTTAATAATTTAAAATGATTGTGTTTCCAGAAAGGCTTCCGCATGTATTTATTTTTCATGGAGATGGACATTCTTGTACGGTTTGGTTCGCCCGGGTTGGATAGTGTGTCCGGTATCGGTCACGGGGTTTTGGGTCGTGACAGTAAGCACACATGATAAGGCCTAAATATGTTGGCATCAAACACGTCAAAATGCGTCTAATAGAAATTCTTATTCCTTCTTACATCTACTCTAATCCTAAAAAGATAAAAATATCCAGTTCAAGTTACATCCCTCGGAAAAGAACTGATGCACAAAGAAAAACCAAGAGGATTATTACCTAACTAAAACTAACTAGAAATAATAAGAAAGTACTTTTTGTATTTTTTTTAATTGGACCTTACTCCCTCAAGAAAGCTGTCCACAAAATCCATCGTCGGGAAAAGTTCAAATTTGTTTTTATTCTTTTTCATCTTTTTATTTTATAAAAACTACTATACTAGGACAGAGTACTACAACTAAGCTAGGATAGCATAAAAAATCACTTATATTATCGCATCATCCTACACTTAAAATTGTGCAATATCCTCAATGCACGCTATAAATAACAAGAGGGTAAAAGAGACTCCCTGATAGGCCAAAGATCGAAGCATTAGTAGTTCGCGGTATACTCAGACTTCTCCCAGATATGATCCTTTGTGCGGGCACCTCACACTAGTTCCAACCAACTAGCTTACTTTTGCACATCTTATGGCCTTCCTTTATGTGCTCAAAATCCTATAAAATAAAACAACACTATAAAAATAATAATAAAAAAATAAAATAAACAAAACTAAAAGACAACAGTAAAGCTGGGTTGCCTCCCAACAAGCACCTAATTTAATATCATGGCATGACGCCTTCACTTTCACCACTTTTCCTTCCACTTTGAGGATATGAATTGCGCCCCTAATTTTGTATCAATTTTTTTGTCACGTTTCTAAGGCAGTGGTGTGAAAATAAAGGATTCGCATCTTGTACATCTTGGTCCTTAAGTGATGTATGCCATTTTTTCTCTTTGATGTGCCAAATTTTAGAATGTAAGGGTCTTGTTCTTTATTTGTACATCTCTCCAAAGGCTCGATCTCCATGTCTCCATCTAAACATAATGTTGAAAAATATTTAGAATGATGACCAATACGCCCCAACTCCAAAAATGTATTATTTTTGGTATCCTCAATAACCTTATCTACGTATATTTTATCCCCAGATGTCATGCTGAGAGAACTAGAAACACACTAAGAGAGAAATCAAATAATTAGAAAAATAAAAATATTTTAAAAAAACAAAACTTGTAAAGATAAAAGTAAAAGTCTAATCTAGAAAAACAACTAATTTCTAAGTCCCCCGCAACGGCACCAAGAACATGTTGCTCCAAAACACACACAAGTATACATGGTCGACAAGTGATAAAGTGATGAGTAGAATATCGTTTCCACAAGGATTTTTGATTAACTATCAACTAGATTAAACTCAACAATTAATCTATTCAAGCGATTCCTAAGATGTGATTATTCAACTAAAGCTAATCTATAGTAGTAAATTAAGAGATTAAAGAAAATAACTCGGCAAGTTTAGATACGAATTCAATTAGACAATATTCTAGAGCTATGGATTAGCTAACAATCCGTTGAGCCTTCCACTTAAATTGTCTAATTACTTTATTTGGCTTATTGATTAACAAGGTTAATATTACTCGTAGCATTCTCCCGAAGTACTACTTGCCTATTAATGCTAACCTAACGCCTATATTCCTATGGAATTAGGATTAATAAGAAAGCATTAATAATTCCTGTATAATAACCAAGCTAGGTGATTAGGTATATCCATATCCTAATCACAAATCTATTTTTCGATGCCCAGGTTCAATCCTATATACAATTTAGAATTTTTTCTTTCGAGTTTAATCCTAGATTCGTAGATAGTATTTAATTGGTGATCAAGCAATCAAATAATTAAGCACAAGATTGAATAAATAAACTAATACGATAAAATAATAAGAACACAAGTTTCAAACTACAACATTCATGTAGCACTCACAACTCTAGAATTAATAGATTATGAGAATAAAGGAAGAGAAGAGAAGAAACACTAGTTGGAAGCCTCCTCTAAGCGTGGTTTGAGTTTCTGTACGTGAATTCTCCTTCAAAGTGTGTTAGATCCTCTCTAAATTAGGTTTAGAAACTTTTTTATATGAGTTGAGACCGTGTAAGGCCGAAATAAACTTGTCCTGGACAAAATAGAAAACGTTTCGCAACACAGGTGTAGGCAATTAAAATTTTATCCATAAAAAAATTGGATTTAATCTCAAATTAAATATACTTTTGCCCAAATAAATATGTTTGGCTAATATAATTAGATTAAGTATATAAGTCCAATTTAATTGGGCTACAAACGATGAGCCCACTTAGTTAGGCCCAAGATGGCATATTCCTAGAGGCCCAATGTCAAGGGTCAAATGACATGGCACGCCACGTCAAATGGAAGAGCCAATAGGACCATGCCACGTGTCAAAATGACAAGGCATGCCAAGTCACATTAAAAGTCTAATGAAATCGCGCCACGTGTGCAAGTGACATGTTCTGGCCAATCAAATATTGCCATGCCACACTTCAATTTGATTGGTCGGAAAGAGTTTGTTCTTATCATAACTCTTCCCTCTCACAACAATAAATAAGGGTCTTCATAACCCAGAAAAGACACCAGAAGTTATAACAAGAAGCAAGAAAGGGCTCATGGATCAAACGCTACAAATTTCTCCACAAGTTTCAAGCTTCAAGCAATCAAGTTCAAGCTCAAGAACGAAGAACAAATCAAGTTCAAGCTCAAGAACGAAGAACAAATCAAGGTCAAGGTCAAGCAATCAAGCTCAAGCTCAAGAACAAGATCATCGTTCATGGCAACAACTACATATTCAAGATCAAGCTCAAAGTCCCTTAAATTTATTTACTATTGGAAAGAAGAATCAGAGGATTCATAGAGATTGTACACTGATATTATTTGAAATAAAATACTATGATTGTTGCAATATTTTTCGGTCCTGATTTTATTCTCTTGACGCAAGTTTGTTGTCTACAAATTCTGGCACGCTCTCTACCTCTCATCTCAACTTTTAAAATCACCAAAGTTTAAGAACATTGAAATGGATTCAAAGAAAATCAACTCCATTTCAACTTCCACCAAGGCTTCTAATTACAGGTTTTATGCTGATGTGGAAAGCATCCTCGATGTTACTTATGGAAGCTTTGGACCAGTTACGAGGAGCAAAGCAAGCTCTTTAGGACAACAAGCACTCCAAGTGTCGTCCGCATCAACTCCTGTTTTCAAATCTTCATCCTCAAAAGGAGCAAGATCTTCCACAAACGCACCCAAAGGAGGAAGCGATGTTGCTGAAAAGATAAAGAAAACTCTTGTTGTGCTTGACCTCTCCGGATCTAAGAACTCTGCTGTGAAGGAAGATGATGATGCTTCAAGTGATGGATCCTCCCCACTTACACCGCATAACGTGAGCCAATCAAGGATCAATCTGTGTGAAAATCCATGCTAGTCTCCATCGTCCACGACAATCATGCAAGCCATAGTGACAAACACTTTATTTGTGGAGGAGCAGTTAGCAAACTTGACGGAAGAAATCGCTGGCTTGACCAAGTTCATGCAAAATCAAGATGCTAGAATCGACAAGCTAACATATAGGTTGGGAGTCTTGATGGAAGAAGAATCCACCCATGCACCTGGCAAACTCCCAGAAGTCCAAGAGATTGATCCTCCCCCACGACAAATTGCATCCACTAAGGAAATTCCAGTCTCATCTGAAGGGATGATTCCAATCGATCAACTGAAGGAGTTCATTGAAGGAACTATTAAAAGAAAGTACGAAGTTGTCACCAAGTCCTCTATCACATACGCAAAGTTGTACACTGCATGGATCGATATGTTGAAGATGCCTGCTGACTATCAACCTCCAAAGTTTCAATAGTTTGATGGTAAAGGCAATCCAAATCAACATGTGGTGCACTTTGTTAAGACATGCAACAACGCTGGGACTTATGGAGATTACCTTGTCAAACAGCTTGTCCTCTCGCTAAAAGGAAATGCTTTTGATTGGTATACAGACCTCGAGGTGAGATCTATTGATAGCTGGGATCAACTAGAGCAAGAGTTCCTCAATTGCTTTTATAGCACAAGGCGCATTGTGATCATGGTGCAACTCACAAATACTCGTCAACGGAAGGGTGAACCAGTTATCGACTTTATCAATCGTTGGAGGAATGCAAGCCTCAACTGTAAAGACATGCTTAGTGAAGCTTTTGGCATAGAGATATGCATCCAAGGCATGCATTGGGGATTGTGCTACATGTTGCAAGGTATCAAGCCTAGCACATTTGAAGAACTTGCAAATCGTGCCCATGACATGGAATTGAGCATGGCCTCCGCTGGAAATGAAAGGCTGCCCATCTATGAACCTTACAAAGGGAACGACAAGCAAGAAGTCACAAAATGGAGCAAGTTTGTGCCAAGATCTGAAAACAAAGAAGCTATGAATGTCAACACATCACCTATGAAATTCACACGAAGGTGAGCAAGAAGGAGAGTATGAAATCCACTTCGTTTCAAGATAAGCCAAGTGGAAAGTTGACTCTAAAAGAAATTCAAGAGAAAGAGTACCCATTTCTGGATTCTGATGTACCAGCCATTTTCGAAGAACTCCTCGAGTTAAATCTCATTGAGCTTCCGGAGATGAAGCGGCCAAATGAAGCTGGGAAAACTGATGACCCAAATTACTGCAAATAACATCGACTTGTGAGCCACCCTATGGAGAAGTGCTTTGTCTTTAAGGAAAAGTTATGGACTTGGCTCGTGAAAAGAAGATCGTGCCTGAAGATAAGAAAGGAAGCGCAAACCAAGTCTCTATCATATTTGGCTCATTCAGTCCAGACTAATTATGTAGTTTTAAAGAAAGTAAAGATGAAGAATTACTGGAGAACAACAAAGTTGAAGACGATCAACCTGAGGATGATGAAGGTTGGACATTGGTGAATCATCGTAGGCACCACAAAGGAGCCCAAGAAAAGAATCAGTACAACAACCAACAAGGAAAATGATGGTAAAAAGACCAAGGAGATGAAATCCAGTTAAGCACTTAAAGAAAGCAAAAGTGTATTTGCACCACCCTCAAAAGCCACGACATCCAGTGACCTTGGAGGAGTTTTTACCAAGTTGGTTCCGTATAAAGATTTCCCATGGGGGTATTGATGCCTCGTGTTGCCATGCTTACGAAGGGGAAGAAAAGAGTGATGACCTACCGTTGGCACCATATTCGGAAAATCTCATCAAGTCCACTCCTCAAGAAGTTAATACTTGTGAGGAAAAAGTCACGTTCACAAATGACGATCTTCTGCTAGGTGACACTCTTCATAACCACCCATTATACCTGGTTGGCAATATATGTGATGAAAGGGTAAATCGTATTTTGGTTGATGGAGGATCCTTAGTGAACATTTTGCCAATCCAAAATGTAAAAGAACTTGGTATTCCCATGAACGAACTCTCAAAAAGTCGTGTGATGATCCAAGGATTCAACCAAGGGGGGCGAAGAGCCATAGGCGCGATCAGGCTGGGAATCACCATTGAAGATATGCAATCAAGTGCATGGCTGCATGTGATCGATGCAAAGACTTCATACAACATCTTGCTTGAAAGGCATTGGATACATGAGAATAAAGTGATTCCATCTACCTACCATCAATATTTGAAATACTACGAAGGTGAAGTAGAGAAGAAGATAATTGCTAATGACGAGACATTCACCGAGGTTGAGTCACACTTCACCGATGCAAAGTTCTACTTGAAGAACCGCATTGTGAAGGAGCTGAAAATTGATGATGTCATGAATGACAAGGATGAAGAGTTCACGGCTAAGAAGCTGAGGTGGTTGATAAAACTAAAGCTGTTGCTAAGAAGGTACACCCCAACCAAAATAAGTCTCATAGAGGGAACATTGTGTCTCACGGCAAGAAAGTAACTCCTCCGCTCCAATACATCCCTAAAAAGAAGAAAGATGAAGGTGAATCATCTCATCTCCAGACTAACATGCTAAAGGGGTTAACTCTTCCAGTCAAACGAATTGAGGTAGTAAAGTCGTCCTCAATACCGCTTGCAGGGTTTATGGCCCAAAATTGTTTGCAGAATATGGCACTCACTACAAAGCGAACATATGAAGGTTTTGATCCTAACGCTTACAGGCTATTTGCAAAAGCTGGATATAATTCTAATGAGCCGTCAAAGTTAGGGAAGCTACCATCAAAAGCTGCGACGAGACAACCACGTGAAGGTTTGGGATACAAGTGACTGTCACCAGTACGCATCTCCATAAGAAGAGTGAGCAGCAATTATATCACTGTAGAAGATGAACTGCCGCTTCTAACAAGCCATCTGTCTTTGATCGACTTGGAAAATCAACTGTGAGGACTTCCGTGTTTGAGAGATTGTGTAAGGCCCCGCAAGATTTTGCAAAAGAAAATAATGTTTCGTGGCGCCGAATTGGTTTTACGTGTTGAGGATTATAGAAGTTCTTCGTGGCGAGATTGTGAGCCACGACTCGGACCTTTTGGGTTGAACAATGCATGGGAAAGTAAAGGAAAATTTTAGGCGAAAAAGTGCATTTTTGCGGTCCATTATGCGACCCCAGAACCACTCTGCGGACCGCATAATGGCCGTAGGGAGGCAGTTAATTGGGTCAGTTGGAAGCAACTATGCAGTCGACTATGCGACCACATAACTGTTATGCGGACCGCATAGTGACCGCATACACAGACAGTTCTTTTGGCTATTTTGTAACCAATTATACGATCGATATGCGGTCCACATATCGGTTATGCGATCGCATACCTTGTTCTGAAGCTCCATTTTTGGGTTTTTAAAACCCGACCCTATTTCGTTAAATACACTCCTTGGGTCATTTTTGAGTTATTATCTGACATTTTAGAGTGAGATAGGGTGCCCTAGAGTGAGAAGGTGTTCTTCAATAATTGTTCTTCAATTCTTGCTCAACTTTTGAAAGATTACGAAGGCAAGCTGACTAGGTCTTCATCCTAGAGGTAAGATTCTACACCCTAAATCCTACTTTCAAAATCATCTAAAAATAGGTAATTAGCAAGATAGTTTTTGGGCATGAGAGTTGATTATTTTACATGCATGTGATATCAAGGGGTGTAGGAAACTTTTTGAACTAATCATGGTAAAGATTGGGTTGTGGGATAATGGAATTCTCCATAAAAAGACCTTAAAACCTTGTGCACACCTAGTGTTTGATAAAATGCTCAAATGAGCTAGAACCATGATCATCTTCCTAATTTTGATTCAATTTGTTATATTTCTAAAGTCGATTAAAGTTGCTAATAATTCTGAAACGTTTTAGAGTTTATGGAAGCACAATTGAGGTATGTTGGCTAAACTCTTCTCTTAGAATTGAATCCCACGATATTTATGTAAATTATGTAAGTCCCGAGTGATTCATTATGAAATTGGCTATTCCGAGTAAGATTGGGTTGAAAGATATATGTTCAACAAGCATCCCAAATGCTCTATTCATGTTATGTTACCAATTGAGGATGTGTTAAAATATGAGCTGTGCATTAATAATATTTCGACTTTAAGTCAAATTCAAATGAGGGCTATTATGCCCAATTTTGTGAAATATCTCTATGTGCATTAGACTCTAAATTGCTCACATGTGTACAACACACTTTGATTTGAATTGTGTTTGTTGTTGATGATGAGGATGATATTTGAAATTGATAATGTGAGCATGAGATACTGAATATGACCAACGTGCCAAGAATGATCTTATAATTATAGCCACTAGTGCCAAGGAAATGAAAAGATGTGAAAGTATTATGAAATACGATGATTGATATAAAAAGGTTGATATCTCAAATAAGACTGCCTATCCGGTCGGGTCATGATCGGACACCATGCCGCACACATGGTGGTGATTGTGTTGGAAATTATAATTGAAATTGTGATTGTGGTCGACGTCCCTAATATATAGCCTAGCTGATCGGGTCGTGATCGGACTCCGCATTAAAGACGATGGTATTAATATTGAGAGAAATTGTGGTTGATGTCTCTACTAAGATAGCCTAGCCGATCGGGTCGTGATCGGACTCCGTGCTAAGAGTACAGTGGTACTGGTTTTGTGAATAGTGGTATTGGTATGGTGAATAATGGTACTTATATTGTGGACAATGGTATATCGATACTAAAACTCTCCCAATATGAGATATGGAAATTAATTTGAACATTGTCTTGGTCCTAAATTGAGGTTTGATGTTGATTAAGGCTTTCATTGATATTATGATAATCTTGTTTGAATTATTTATCATTCTATTGAGAGGATGTTTAGTTATACATACTAGTGCTATTCGACGGTACTAACGTCCCTTTTGCCGGGGGCGCTGCATCTTTAAATAGATGCAGGTGGTTTCACAGCATGAGATATTGATCAGTGATAGCAGTACACCTTCTTTCCAGCTGACTTGGTGAGCCCCACTTCATCCCGGGGTCATGTACTTTTTGTACTTTGTGTATTCGGTTAGAGGTATAGCCGGGGCCTTGTTGCCGGCATTATCATTGTACTCTTCTTCATCTATAGAGGCTCCGTAGACATAGTGTGGGTTGTGTATTGGTGCTGGAAAAGACAAACTATGCTATGTTGTGGTTGTATTACTAGTCCATTTGAGACTTTAAAAATGATGAAACTATTGGAATTGAATTGGTATTGTAGACATGAACACATTTTCATCTAATTAATGATAATATGTATTATCTCTATTCATGGATGAGTTTGGGTAGAATGAAATCTAACAAGCTTGCTCGGTCGGGTTCACTCGGTTGAGCGCCGGTCGCGCTCCTCGGTTTTGGGGAATGACAGATTGGGTCCATTAAAGAAGTGGAACAAGTTTCAGAGAAATTTTCAAAGCATAAGAACACCCGCTTCGCCCAAAATCTAGAACATCTCTAAGGATTTCCAAAGTTTGGTTCCTTCTAGAATGAGGCGACAAACAAAACTTGTAGTTTCATGCAAAGAAGTACTGAAGGTAAATCTATATATTGTGGTCTACACTAAGGAACATGACGAATATGAAGAAAGTGTGGGTTCTTCGTATCATGTTACTGTACAAGGCGAGAATGGTGTTCCATCTTCAATGGAGGATAATGCAGAATTGGAGGATGTTTCACCGTGTTATCACATATCCTTCAACGATGGGGACTCTCAAGAAGATGAAGATGCTCCACCTGAATTTGAAGAAGGAGTGAAGACTACAGTTGATGCCTTAAAATAAGTTAACCTTGGCACAGATGAAGAACTAAGACCCACCTACCTAAGTGCTTTACTAGAAGTTGATGAAGAAAGCACTTATATTGAGTTACTGAAGGATTTTAGGGATGTCTTTGCTTAGAGCTACAAAGAGATGCTTGGCTTGGACCCGAAAGTAGCAGTCCATCACCTTGCCGTCAAGAATGGTGCTCGCCCTGTTAAACAAACCCAAAGGTGCTTTAGGCCGGACTTGGTTCCCTTGATTAAAATCGAAGTTAACAAACTTATTGAAGCTGGATTTATTCGGGAAGGTAAATACCCAATGTGGGTTTCAAGTATTGTCCATGTAAGGAAGAAAAATGGCCATATTCGAGTGTGCATCGACTTCAGGGATCTCAACAATGCGTGTCCCAAAGATGAATTCATGTACCCTATGCCAGAGCTGATGATCGATGCTACTGCTGGGTATGAGACAATGTCATTTATGGATGGTTCGTCTTCGCATGGCACCAAAAGATGAAGAGCTTACTGCATTCCACATCCCGAGGGTATTTATTGCTACAGGGTAATGCCTTTTGGCTTGAAAAATGCTGGTGCTACTTATCAAAGGGCTATGCAGAATATTTTTGACGACCTTCTCCATAAAAATATCAAATTCTATATGGACGACTTGGTGGTAAAATCAAGAAAGAGGGGTGACCACTTGAAAAACTTGAGAATGGTGTTTGAGTTGATCCGGAGGTACCAACTTAGGATGAATCCATTGAAATGTGCCTTTGGAGTTACTTCCGGAAAGTTCCTTGGTTTCATTGTCCAACATTGAGGGATTGAAATTGATCAAGACAAAGTAGATGCAATCTTGAAAATTCCTAAGCCTTGGGATATTCACGAATTGAAAGGTCTACAAGGAAAGTTAGCGTACCTTAGGAGATTCATCTCAAACCTAGCTGGGAGGTGCCAACCATTCAATCGCCTTATAAAGAAAGGTGTCCCTTTCAAATGGGACCAAACGTGTAGCAATGCCTTTGAGAGCATTAAATCCTACTTGACGAAGACTCCGGTTTTAGCAGCCCATATACTTGGAAAGCTGCTAATACTATACATTTCAGCACAAAAAGGTCTGTTGGAGCGCCGTTGGCCCAAGAAAATAGTGAAGGGAAAGAAAACTTCCTTTACTACTTGATCATGATGATGACATCAAATGAGCTGAATTATTCGCCAATTGAAAAGTTATGTTTGGCGCTAGTCTTCACAATCCAAAAGTTGAAGCACTACTTTCAAGCTCATGTCGTTCGTTTGGTTTCTAGAGCAAATCCCATCATGTTCGTGATGTCAAAACCTTTCCTTAGTGATCGACTAGCAAGGTGGTACCTCCAGTTTCAGCAATTTGAAATAGTGTACATCCCTCAAAGACTATAAAAGGACAAGCGTTAGCAGACTTCTTCACAGATCACCCTATACCTGATGATTGGGAGCTAACTGATGAATTACCTATGAGGACGCAATGGTTATTGAAATTAAGCCTCCATGGAAGATGTACTTTGATAGTGCTGCACATCGCGGAGGAGCTGGTGCTAATGTAGTATTTGTCACTTCTCAAGGTGAAGTTCTGCCCTACTCTTTTACGTTGACGTAACTCTGCTCTAACAGCGTTGCTGAGTATCAAGCACTAATACTTGGGCTCGAAATGGTTATCAAAATGAAGTGGTTGCAATTGCAAGTCTTTAGTGACTCTCAATTAGTGGTCAATTATCTTCTAGGTAGTTACGCGGTCAAGAAGCTTAAAGGAAAGGAAAGAAAATAAGAAGGTTGATGCTTTAGGTGCCCAAGCTTCATCGCTAACCCTGCCTGATCAAGCACAAGTTACTGTCTGGCAAAAGTGGGTAGTACCACCGCCAAATGAGGTTGAAAGTGAAGGAAATGAAATCAAGCATCTTGTCGCTGTTTCTGAAGTTGAGAAAGAAGAATAGCGACAGCACATTACCAACTACTTATGCTATGGGATACTTCCAGAAAATCCTAGGAGAAGGAATGAAATACGTCGTCGTGCATCTCGCTTCCTTTATTACAAAGATACTCTATACAGAAGGTCATTCGAGGGAGTACTCTTGCGATACTTAGGGGAAGAAGAAGCACTCCAAGCTTTGCTAGAGGCACATTCTGGGGTATGTGGGTTACACTAGTCTGGACCAAAGCTCCACTTTCATATAAAAAGGATGGGATATTATTGGCCAACGATGGTAAAAGATTTCTTGGACTACGCTCGAAGAGGCAAGGCTTGTCAATTACATGCAAATTATATTCCTCAACCTCCTGAAGTGTTGCACCCGACTGTGGCATCCTGGCCGTTTGACGCTTGGGGATTGGATATTGTTGGACCATTGCCAAAGTCCTCTGGTGGGCACCTATACATCTTGGCTGCAACTGACTACTTCTCAAAATGGGCTAAAGTTGTTTCTCTTAAGGAAGTAAAGAAGGAAAACGTTGCAAGTTTCATCCGAGTAAACATAATATATCGATTTGGCATTCCTCGTTACATAATAACGGATAATTGAAAGCCATTCGATAATAGGTTGATGAACAAGATTTGTGATCTATTTGGCTTCAAGCAACGTAACTCATCGATGTACAATGTTGCTGCCAATGGTCTAGCTGAGGCATTCAACAAAACTCTATGCAATTTGTTAGAGAAAGACGTCTCCAAATCCAAACGAGATTGGAATGACCGTATGGAAGAAGCTTTATGGGCATATAGGACGACTCACCGCACGCCAACACAAGCGACTCCTTATTCACTCATTTATGGAGTCAAAGCCGTCTTGTCACTCGAGCGTCAAATACCTTCATTACGACTGGCTATTCAAGAAGGGATCACTGATGAAGAAAATGCTCGACTTCGATTAGCAGAGTTGGAGGGTCTTGATAAGAAGAGGTTGGAAGCTCAACAGAGTCTTGAATGTTATCAAGCTCGATTGTCTCGCGCCTTCAATAAAAGAGTTCTCCCGAGGTCCTTTCAAGCAGGAGATCAAGTCCTTGCCATACGAAGACCCATAATTACTTCCCATAAACCTATAGGGAAGTTCACTTCAAAATGGGATGGGCCATATGTCGTGCAAGAAGCTTATTCAAGTGGGGCTTACAAGCTGGTTGATGCAGATGGCATGAGAATCGACCCTATCAATTGCAAGTTTTTGAAGAAGTATTATCCTTGAAGATGCAACGCTCCTTGATGCATGAGCCTAAACTACATGTTCATAGACTCCTGGCCCGCATGAGTCTAAACTGTGTACGACCCACCCCCCAAACGCAAAGTCCGTTAGGTTGAAAACCTCGAAAGGGGCAGCCTAGGAAAAAGTTAGGACATAAAAATAAAAAAAAATAAAAAAGTCCGCTAGGTTGAAAACCCCGAAAGGGGCGGCCAAAGAAAAAGTTAGGATATAAAAAATAATAATAAAAACAAAATATCCACGTATTTTGAACTTCGATATGACTTGATCCTCTTCACCGAGGTACATAGGCAGCTTAGATTTTCATTCTGAGTTCAGTCGCATAAGTTCAAAAGATACATATTGTCCTAGTCATTGTCCAAATGAGGTATGATTGAAATAATTCATTCAAACAACACTTGAAAATCAGGCTGAAATTTCATTCTTCTTTTGAACTTTGGATCTCATATGACTTAGAGGGGGCAAGCCTTCATGATAAACTAGTGTCTTCAATAGGGATATTATAGTCTTTTAGGAGGCTACTAAGTATTTGCACTGAAGTTCATAGATTTACTATGTCCGTATGTTCACCAAATCTTTAAGTCCTCTGGTCCTCAAGTTTGCTGCTCTTCAAGTTGAAATGTTTAAACCCTCCAAGTCTCCAAGTTGAAGTCTTCAAGTCCGCCGGTCTTCAAGTTGAAGTCTCCAAGTTGAAATCTTCAAGTCCGTCGGTCTTCAAGTTGAAGTCTTCACGTTCTCCACTCTTCAAGTGAAGTCTGCAAAAAGTCCGTCAAATCTTCAAAGTTTTCAAATATTCAAGTCAATGTCGTCAAGTCCATGAAGTCTTCAAGTTGAAGCTTTATAATTTTCCAATCTTAAGGTGGACATATAAGTCCCTTTGCACCTTAAGTTGGCCTCTTCGTGGGTTTGTCCTTAAAAGGAAATTATAACTTTCCAATCTTAAGGTGGACATATAAGTCCCTTTGCGCCTTAAGTTGGTCTCTTCGTGGGTTTGTCCTTAAAAGGAAATTATAACTTTCTAATCTTAAGGTGGACATATAAGTCCATTTGTACTTTAAGTTGGCCTATTCGTGGGTTTGTCCTTAAAATGAAACTATATTTTCCAATCTTAAGGTGGACATGTAAGTCTCTTGAGAGTAATCTCTCCGATAGTCGGGTCATTTTGAAAATAATCTCTCCGATAGTCGAGCCACATTGAGAGTAAGCTCTCTGATAGTTGGGTCATTTTGAGAGTAATTTCTCGTTAGTCGAGCCACATTGAGAGTAATCTCTCCGATAGTTGGGGCACATTAAGAGTAATCTTTCCAATAATCGAGCCATATTGAGAGTAGTCTCTCCGATAATCGGGGCACATTGAGAGTAATCTCTCCGATAGTCGGGGGACATTGAGAGTAATCTCTCCAATAGTCAAGCTACATTGAGAGTAATCTCTCCGATATTCAAACGGAATGAGTACCCATCCCTTCATACTCTATGATTGTCTTCTTCATACACAGATCATCTCATTAAACAAGAACATATCCTTCTTATTTGACCTACAAAAACAAAACAAAACAAAATAAAAAAAACAAAGGGAAAACAAAAAAACATATACACATAAGAGATTACCTTCACATGAAAGGTTGACTCAAACGGCTGGCAAATATCGTGAGTTTATGTTCAGCAACGAAAGAGCACGTACCTATTTATAAATTGCGAAAGGCGACTGCTGAAGATTTGTTATCGATGTGGGATCCATTACATAGGAGGCATCTTTAACTTTTCCGTGTCCAAGTAAATGTCGAATTTGACTCTTAGTAGGATTCCAACAATTAAAGCAGTCCTGGTCTCTAGCGTCCTAAGCAACGCACACGTGTATTTATTGTGGGGAATTGGAAGATTAAAATTCTCGGACTAAAAGTAAGGTGAGCAGATTATGATGATTAATTTAATCAAACCAATATTTGAGAGTATACTACTCTATTTAAGCATAAGTTTGTTGGGTCTGATTGATTCCACTAAGTCCAAAGCTTTAAATATGTGCGTTGATTCCAATGTGCAAAAGCAGGTTGTCCTATTATGAGGAATGCTCAATGAGTTGTATAGTCTGCAAGCCTGTAATCTACGAGATAGCTCGACTTCAACTTTACAAGAATTAATGTCTCATAAACTCTCACTTGGAGGAAGTATGTCTGAACACATTCATACTTCAAGCGTCGTCCTAGAGGTGCAATAGATCTCGACCAGTCATGAAGCAGGGACATTTGTAGTCAATTAAAATTTTATTTATAAAAAATTTGGATTTAATCTCAAATTAAATATATTTTGACTTAAATAAATATTTTGGGCTAATATAATTGGATTAAGTATATAAGTCCAATTTAATTGGGCTACAAGCGATGAGCCCACTTCATTAGGCCCAAGATGACATCTTCCTACAGGCTAAATGCCACGTGTCAAATGACGCGGCACGCCACGTCAAATGGAAGAGCCAATAGGACCATGTCACGTGTCAAAATGACAAGGCATGCCAAGTCACATTAAAAGGCTAATGAAACCGTGCCACGTGTGCAACTGGCATGTTCTGCCCAATCAAATCCGGTCATGTCACACTTCAATTTGATTGTTCGGAAAGAGTTTGTTCTTATCATAACTCTTCCATACCACAACTATAAATAGGGGTCTTCATAACCCAGAAAAGACACCAGAAGTTATAACAAGAAGCAAGAAAGAGCTCGTTGATCAAACGCTACAAATTCCTCCACAAGTTTCAAAATTCAAGCAATCAAGTTCAAGCTCAAGAACGAAGAACAAATCAAGTTCAAGCTCAATAACGGAGAACAAATCAAGGTCAAGTTCAAGCAATCAAGCTCAAGCTCAAGAACAAGATCATCGTTCATGGCAACAACTACATATTCAAGATCAAACTCAAAGATCCTTGAATTTATTTACTATTGGAAAAAAGAATCAGATGATTCATAGAGATTGTACACTCATATTATTTGAAATAAAATATTACGATTGTTGCAATATTTTTCGGTTCTAATTTTATTCTCTTGACGCAAATTTATTGTCTACAACAGGTCCATAGAGCGCCTCGCGCCGCTGAGCTAGCGCGGAAACCAATGAGTTTTTCCCGTTTTGCTACTTAAAGCTGCTCCCATTATTTTGCTCCTTGGTGCGTTAGAAGCCTTAAGTCCAAGGTAATCTTCATCTGTCTCTCTTTATTATATTTTCATTACTTTATGGCCTTAATCATTACGTAATAATGATCCCAGTCATTAGTGCCCATTATATTCTCACATTAGAAGAGATTCCAACGAGCAAACAGAGAGTAAGCTTTCTCAACTTACTCTCTCCTAACTGCTCCTATAAATATTTATTCTCTAATTTCTATGACACAAGACTTAATTCTATCATATTCGACGAAAGAATATGGTAAATTATGCTTAATGACAGTTTTAGCAAGCATACTACGGTGTGTCTTTATTTTTTTTAAAATTTCGTGCCCAATCTAACATAATCACATAAATTGAAATGGAGAGAGTATTAAAGTCCATGTTTCACTCCACATCAGCATACAGTCAAATATCGTTTGTCACATATGACTTTTTGTAAAGCCTGGCTCAAGTCATTTGACCGTCAATTATATATTACGGGACTATTCTAACAATATTCTACTAAATACTAACTTTACCCCGCGCATAACGGGAGATTAGTATACCGGGACTACTTTAGTTTTCACCATAGTGTTTAAGCGTTGTTACGATCGTTTTCCGTCACATATGTTCACTAGTTACATGCAATGGAGTCAAACTCATCCCGAGCCTTTCGGGATTCAAATCAAATATATATACAAGTTCAAAAATATAATATGAACAAATAGAGAGCTTAAAATCAAACAATGCGATATAAATGCTTAAAGAGAACGGTTGGGTTATTACACAGCTGACGTAAAGTCCAAACGTAACCTTTATTTTCAGATTTGTAATTGTAAAATAATCACAAATTCGAAATTAACTAAAAAGTAACATATTTTTGGATCCATAATATAGTGTCATGGATGTCAAACTGGAAAACTAAAACACCATGATAGTATCATGAACGAAATCCATGACACGGTCATAAAAAAAACAAAATTGAGTTCTAAATTCATAACAATGTTATGGATTACAAAAATCAAGATACTATCCTGAATTTTTACTTGTTTAAGCTAAAATACACGACACTCTCATAGTCTTTTCGCATTAAATTTCTCTACTATTTTCCCTGCTTTTGGAGAGATTGAAAATATGAGCCTCAGCTTTACAACAAATCTATAATTGCCAAACCTAGTCGGCAAGTTGAATCTATCTCGTAAATCAAGATTTTACACTTAAATCATGATGTCTGTAGCATTTTCCACAATAACAACAAATGTTTTGTATTGGGTAAATCAATTCATAATAAAAGGTCGAATGATAGCATGACACGTGTAATCGAGTTCAGGTAAAAGACGAACCAAGTAACAATTAATACCGGGAACGACAACTGTAGTTGACATCGGGTAAATCCCGAAGGGAGCATGGTCAGCGGGAGCAAATCAAATATTTACCATCGGTTAACATTCAAAAAAGAATATTTTCTAACATTAAAAGGACAGTCGTTGCAGAAAATATTTGCATTCATGGCCTGCCGTTACATATTCATCAATGACTCATTTATTATCATTTAAGTGGGGCTTGATCCTAAGATCTTATTTCCATATAACTATAAATAGCAGGCTCAACAGCAATTATAGGACACGAAAATTCTTGGCAGAACATATGATGTATTCCATTTTTGCTCTCAATTAAATAACTTTATTTGCTTTCATTTCTATCCTCGAAGACATTGCGCTCGGAGCCATGCTCGTCATCTTCTTCAATTTCAACTGCTAAGTATTACTTCTAATCTTATTTGTTTATCATTTTTGGGATAAAATCAGTTTGCTTTTCTATAAACCACGTAACAAATTTAACTGTACCGTTTTACGGGTAAACAGTTTGGCGCCCACCGTGGGACTTAGACAGTTGTGTAATTGCTTTGATCCTTACGTTTATTACTAACTTGGTTGATTTTTGCCTTAGTAAGAAAACAAAAATGGCAGCTGATGATGTCAACATCACGCACAAGAGACACAGAGATTTGCCTCAACATGAAGACTCATTCAGCGACACCCGTAACGAAGGGGAAGAAGCAACCCCGATTCATGATGGGCAGTACCCCCAACATGTACGGGACCCAACTCCCGCTAACTCAGAAAAGGAACATATAGTGCAAATAGTGAAAATCCTAAGAGAGCAGCAGAAAGCCATTATGGGCCACCTCTCAAGGCAGGATCGGGTAATGATGGAGTTGAAGCAAGCGCTGTTAGGCGCTTCCAATAATGCGAGTGGAAGAGGCCCAGTTCCTCCCAGCGTTCCTTCAAATCAAACAACTCAGGGAGTCGTTGATAACAACACCCCAAGAGGCGAGGTTGGTTGCGACGAAGCTGGAGGGACCGATAGCGGACCGAGAAACAACAACAGGAATGATCCCTTCAAAACTGAGCTTATGAGGTTTATGAGGGAAATGAAGGAACAGATGGATCAATATGCAAATGAGTTTAACGCCCGAATGGATCAAATTCCGGGCGCACCACCAATATTAAAGGCCCAAATTCGAAAAACTAAATACAGCTACCATTTAAGCCGAGCGTGACTTCAGGGTTGATTCCGAAGAGATTGAAGATGCCAGACATACCAAAATATGATGGGACTTCAGATCCGCAGGAGCCCATCACAACTTATACCACGGCTGTGAAAGGGAACGATTTGGCTCAACATGAGATCGAATAGTCCTACTGAAGAACTTTGGTGAAACCCTCACTAAGGGGACACTGACATGGTATTCACTCTTACCCGAGCATTCAAATGACTCTTTTGAAATGCTTGCAAATTTTATACATTATGGCCCATGTCGGGGCCAGGAAGGTCCAAACCAAGAAGGCGGACATATTTAGGATCGTGTAAGGTGAGTTCAAATTGCTGCGGGAATTTATGATCTGATTCCAGAAAGAGAGGATGCTGCTATCGGCTGTACCAAACGAGTGGGCAGCGTAGGCATTCATAAAGGGTTTGAATCCGAGGAGCTCCGACGCCTCTCGAAAGCTGAAGGAAAGCGTGCTCAAATTCCAAGCGACCACATGGGCGGATGTCCATAACTAGTATGAGTCGAAAATAAGGATAGAAGATGATCAGCTTAGGTTCCCGACATCAACCAAGGGACGGGACCGAGATAAGAACCAGGATAAGTTCAAAAGCGATTTCGATGCAAATCGAAGATCTTCTAAAGGTCATTTCCTGCTACATGAGAGAGCCGAGGGACGCAGCAACAAATGGTTCCGGTCCTCGAATAGGTTCACTCCCGATAGAAGAACCGACCTTGGCCGGAGCAATAGGTTGACTAGCTAAAAACACAACACAAAATTATGCTCGCTAGTCGAATATAGTATAGAAAATATCGTATCAACAGAGATTGGATTTAAACAGTATTTTTGTAGTTTTTAATTTTAATTTCTATCCAAGATGATCAATAATTTAGTGTTGTGTGATTTAAAACTAAAATTTACTAAAATTCTAAACTATTGGCTAATGACAATCGCTACAAGAGTAAGAAAGAAGATATCAAAAGGAGAAAATAGGGGTTGATTGGATAGGTGTAAGATACTTATTTGGAAATTAACTCTAGTTACTTCACTTCTATGGTTCAAGTGAGTCTCTCGAATTTACTATGTTATGTTCAAACATCCAGTAGAAACTCCTCTCTCGATTAAGTCTCAACCTTACGATATGAACTAAGTTAAGCTTGGTGAATATATGCAAGAATTCATAGTGGATTGATCCTTAGGAGAACCTCTTTCGATTATCCTCCTAACTAGGTCTAAACATTAATTTAACTAGCCTCTTTCGATTACTAACAAGAATCAATGAATTCAACCAATAAGATAATGCAGAACATCACAAATTATGCCTCTTTCGATTACATAAAATAGTGAATATATATGCAACAATAAAACCACCCAAAACGATTCAATACATAAAACTAGAGTTAATATCCACAAACAATTCTCAAAACACCAAATCCATTAATCCCTAAGGAAGAATTACTCTATGGATATAGAGAAATTCATCACAATTAAGTTTATGTCAAAGGAAAATATAAAATATCCAAAACCTTGTCTTGAGTGAGGATGAATGGTGAAATCCTTGTGCTCTTGCTTCTCCCTCTTCTCCTTAGCTTCCTTAGGTCTAAATTATGTCAAAAGTCCTCACAATACCGTTTTTCTATCTATATATACCAAGTAGGGTCGGGCTCAAATAAATACACCTTCTCCTACGCGAAAAAGGACACTTTTTCCGGAGTTGGACGTGTGTGGCCGCGCACCTGGAAGTGTGCCCGCGCACTTGGTCATGCACTTTTCTCACTGTTCTGCCCCATATGCGCGGCTGCGCACTTGCTGCACACTTTCCGCGCACCTTTCACCCTTTTATGTTGGGAATTTAAAAAACGTAAAACACGAAAGTTGTATTCCTTTGAATTAGCTTTCCAACAATATATTTTGAAGCCCCAATGGAGTTTCGAGAGAATAGTTATGTGCATTTTACTAGACACTGCGCAATATGCCTGCTCGATTCTTCGTACGTTCTTAACTATCATCCGTTGATCCCCGTACACGATCCCGGCTTAATTCCTTGGGCTTTTACTTAGACTTAAAATCTCCAAATCGCTTGAATTCATTCCATAATATCTACATAGCTCGGAATCACTCCTACAAAGCATAAAACACACAATTAGTGCAAAATACTAGCGATTAAAGCTCAAACTCAACTAAAGTGCAGTAAATTGGAATGTAATAATAGACTAAAACATGAGATTATAGCCTACCATCACAGGTCGTTACAAGAAAAAGAGGTATCAGGAGCATGTGATTCCACATATCCTAGGTTATCGGATTACAAGTGATGAGAAATATTAAAAAATCACGATTCCCAAAGCCAATAAGATCTGATCCCAGCAAGAGGGATCCTACCTTATGGTGAAAATATCATAGGACTCACGACCATAGAACTGGGAACTGCCGCCATTTACGTGAAGATGTGGCGACATTATTAAGCAACAGCCATCTCAGGGAGTTTTTAACTGACCGAGCTAAGAACAACTACCGTCGATACCGGGACAATGCAGAGCCTTCGAAGGCGGTAGAAGACTCCCTCGGTTAACTATCAACATGATTTTCAGAGGGAATGAAATTAAGGGCGTAACCTTCTAGACGACCAAGAAAACAAAGATATCAGTGACTCACAACAAGAGACTCTGGGAAGTCTTAGAAGATGATATCACCTTCATGAAGGAAGACGTCGACGAACTTCTTATGACACATAATGATGCTCTTGTAATTTCTCTTAATGTCTTAGATTTCAAAATTAAGTGTGTTTTGGTTGACCCAAGAGGTTCAACCAACGTCATTCAATTGGGAGTGTTAGAATAAGAAAAGTGGACTGGGAGCATCATTCTGGCGACAAAGCTCTTAGCTAGGTTCAATTTGACAAGTGTGACAACTGGAGGAGAGATCTTGCTACCTACGAACGCTGATAGGGTAACCAAGAACACCTTATTCGAAGTTATAGATGGCGACTTGGGCTACAACGTAATCCTCGGAAGGCCGCGGATACACGAGATGAAGGTTGTGCCCCCAACATATCATCAACTGCTGAAATTCCAAACCCCGGAAAGAATCAAGCATATCAGAGGAGATCAACCAGCAACAGGAGAGATGAATGCATGGCGATTTCCAGCAGCAAGGGGAAAGAACCCAGCAAATAGCAACTACAGGAACCGATGCCTTCTCCCTTGCTAAATGAAGATGATAAAGGCAATGAGTCATCAGAATCCCACCAGGTGCCAAGATACTTTCTGGTACCGTAGGAGACAGATACAACCAAGTCCACTGCAGAAGAACTTGAGCAAGTGGCTTTATTCGTAGAATTATTGGAAAGGAAGTTTCATTTGGGAACAGGGTTAAATCCCGATCTCAGGTTAGGATTTATTAATTTCCTTAAAGCTAATGTCGATTTTTTTGCGTGGTCGCTCTCGGATATGACAGGTATACCATTAGCCTGGATCTGAACTTCCCACCAGTGAGGCAAAAGAATTACCCAATAGCTGAGGTCAGAAACAGGTTTGTTAAAGAAGAGATAACTCGACTCCTCGATATCGGTTCAATTCGGGAGGTAAAGTATCGAGAATGGTTAGCTAATGTTGGTGTAGTTTCAAAGAAGAATAACAAGTTTAGAATGTGCATAGACTACAAAGATCTAAATAAGGCGTGCCCTAAAGAGTCGTTCCCATTGCCAAATATTGATCAAATAATTGATGCTGCGGCTGAGTACGAGTTGATGAGTTTCCTTGATGCTTACTCGGTATATAATCACATCAAGATAAACTCGGAGGATCAGGAAAACACTTAATTCACAACGCACTTTGGAACATATTATTATAATGTGATGCCATTTGGGCTTAAGAACTCCTAATCCACTTATCAGAGGCTCGTGAACAAAATGTTCGAAAATCAAATAGGCAAAACAATGGAAGTGTACATTGACGACATGCTAGTCAAGTCTTTGAATGGAGGAGATCACTTGAAATACCACCAAGAAACCTTCGATATCTTGAGGAAGTGTAAAATGAAACTCAACCCGGAAAAATGTGCGTTCGGGGTTGGTTTCAGAAAATTCTTGGGGTTCCTAGTCTCGCAAAGAGGTATCGAGGTAAATACCGATAAACTAAAAGTAATCGATGATATACCGGACTAGCTGACAAGTGTGAAGGAGGTACAGAGACTAACCAGTAGGTTAGCAGCCTTAAGCAGAATCATCTCGAGACCGTCATCAAAATGCCATCACTTCTTCTCACTTCTTAAAAAGAATAATAATTTCGAACGGACACTGGAATGTCAACATAGCTTGAAAGACCTGAAATGGTACCTATCAAGCCCCCTGTTACTGTCAAAATCGGGGGAAGGCGAGCAATTGCTAATATATCTAGCGGTCTAGGAAGTAGTGGTAAGTGTTGTTTTGGTCCGAGAAGAAGAAGGTACATAATTTCTTGTTTATTACGTTAGTAAAATATCATAGAGTGCGGATACTTGTTATCCGCACCTCGAAAAATATGCCTTAGCTCTCGTAGCCGTCTCTTGAAAACTTAGGACTTATTTTTAATGCCACCCGATAGCCGTTGTGACAACCTTTTTCTTGAGGAATGTTCTTCACAAACCTGAGTTGTCAGGATGTTTGGCTAAATGGACAGTAGAAATTAGTGAATTTGACATTGAGTACAAGCCTAGGACTGGGATCAAGTCACAAGTTTTGGCCGACTTTGTAGCCCATTTCAGTCTCGGATTAATGCCCTTGGATGCTAAGGAAGCAGTGTTGGTGTCAGAAATGACGTAAGGAGTTTGGAACCTTTTTACGGATGGAGCTTCCAATGTAAAAGGGTCCAACAATACCAAGAGCCACAAACCGTGCAATCCGTGCACCAATACACAATAATTCAAGTGTACTCAAACATAGAAAATAACTCAAATGAGAGAACCGTCCCGCAAGCTCAACAAGTACCAAAATGCTAAGGGCCCATCACACACCGTAGAACCATAACACACGAATCTAACACTAAGAATCATATCTTAACATAACCCCGCTGCAATGCATGATCCCATCCAAAAACTGGTCCATATGAAATACCCCAAGCCACCATGCTCAAAATTAATAACTACGCGCAATTCGATATCAAGTACCCAAGGTGCATGACCATAACCATGAAGGAACTAATAGCACAATACCACCGTCCAGAAAGAACATAATCAAATGCGCAATCAATCATTCAACACTCTAATATCCATCTCGCTCAGATTCCACTATAAGGCCCAAATAGACCCGCACCATGTGCGCCTATAACCAACAGATCACAGCCTCTTGTAGCATAGAAGGATAACTCATAGAGCATCTCAGAACACGAATAAGCTCAACTTTAATCGAATGGCACATCCCTCAACAACAGCAGTGCGAAATCAACCGATCGGCCCGGTGTAGAATACACATCCTTATCGGGCCTACCAATGGTCCCAACTCAACCCTGGTCACCTACAAATAGATAAATAACCCTCCTTTCAAAATGGAACAGTGACCTAGCACCTTCAAATCTCAATCCCACGCAACGCATCGCATCAATCATACCATCATGTGAAAAGTACGAGAATCTCATAATAAACTCCGACTCACAAGAAGAATACATACTCAATCAGTCAAAAACCTTCCATTTAATCTCATCCAAGAGAAAATCACAATACGTAACATGCTCATCATGCTGGTAGGAATTATCCTTCTCAAACCGTGGTAGAAATAATCGAAAACTCTTCAAAACCCATTTGCACATAATCAAGCCATTAGTGCTGAATCTCTCTAACTCAACCAAGCCATACCGGTCGCCAAACCCAAGAGTATTGTCATAAAACACCTGTAGAAACTCACCACATCATAAGTACCCAAGGCACCGATCGTATCCATTATCGTGCTGATCCAACCTACTACCAAGCTGTTCCATTTCTCCGAGTTCCTTTTGAATTACCCTCAAGGTGACACTTCTTATTGCCAGAACACCACGACCCTTAACCAAAACTCACCCCGCGAGATCCTAAAATAAAACCGCACCGCCCTAAGGCCCATAAGCCGATGTATTTCCTCTTAAGTACCCCATAAGTACCACAACCGAGATACCCATTTTGAAGAGACCTTCTGTGAATCTAAAGCCGTTTTCCTCCACCTTCCTGATACCAAAATGTAAAATCCATAATGACATAGAAATACCGCGAGTCTCGACACCATCCAATGTAAATCTTAGATCCTAGCCGTATGCTAATCTGGAAAAACTCTCAATCGCTATATATAAATCTTGAATCCATTAGAGCTTTCTCGAAAGTCATCCATTCTGCCCAAATCACAATTGCGCCGCCCGAATGGGCCAAACAACCTGTGCCCCATTAGCACAACAACACCCAAATAAGTAACCCACTCCTCTAAACAATCGAGTGAACCCCTACTCCATGCATATTATATCCCTCACGAATAGCAATCTCAAATCATTCCACGATTTCCATATACCCATAAAGTGAAATACATCATGCATCTCGAAATTCCTTACTCAAGTCATCCTCAAAACCAACCTCTGCAAGTCATATATGATTCACAAGTATGCCTCGAACCCAAACCAAGACAATACATAACCATGCAATCCAATTATCGATAACAAACTCCCCCACTTGGCTCAAAGCCATATATCAAGACAGTCGAAAACTCACAATTCCTATACTCTATTCCTGCCATAATACCGCGGTGTGATTCATCTAAGTCCTTCATAAGCTCGTGCAATGCAAACCATCTAATACTTCAAATTAGCTGCAATTCTTGCATCCATCCTTGTCACAGTCAAGCCAACTTTCTCAAGCGATCCAAACTCAAATTGCAACACATATAATCTACTAGTAAGAGAGAACTCTCCACAAAACAACATAGGGAATCGCATAACTTCAGGACACCCCGCATGAGATAACTCACCTGCTCAGCCCAAAACTGGAAGCCCTTACGTCCTACCATGTCCATAACCACTAAGCATTCACTACATCTTCCCGAGTCTAAGCTCGTCAACACAACATAAGAATCTACTTCATTCCACGAATGAACAACATGGAAAAATCTTTCAACACAATCATAACTCGAGACTATACGTCACATCAAGACAGCAATCAAGCACCCAATAGTCCTTTTTACATCTCAAGCAAACTATTCTCATCACAATCAAACCATCTGAACACATCCCGCAGTCACATCATATTCATCATATAGCCCTCCAGCCACTCATCAAGTCACAAATTCTGCTCATAGGGATGCTACCGGACATATAAGTCCAAAAGCACATGCTCACATAACCAAACTCCCCGTGCTCAAGCTACAGTCAAAACCCGACCTCAAGTCCTCCAGACTGGCCAATTATCAGCACACATAAATCACACCTAGCACCTCATCCATGGAATCACACGCACAACTAATACCGAGCGCTCACATGCGCATACGAATGCGTGAAAGGAATTCAAATAGTTATGCTTCAAGCTGAATCAATGCCGCACGATAAGGAAAGAAATATGTGAAATATATCCTAAATGCCTTGTAGCCTCTCGAAGATAGGTATGGACGTCATCATACCGATCCATAAGACTCTACTAGATACTTGCTCATGACTTGTAGAACCTATGAACCTAGAGCTCTGATACTAACTTGTCATGACCCAAAATCCAAACCGTCATGATGGCACGTAACCCAACCCGCTAGGTAAGCCAATTAACAAAATAACATAATTTAATAACACTGATGTGAATCAAAGATGAGATAACTAAATTTTATACAACTCCCTAAGGACTGGTAGTACAAATCATGAGCTTCTAAGATATAGAGTTTACAAAGCTGGTTTGAAATAAAATACACCATCTGTTTGAAATATACATGAACATATCTGAAATATTAAAGCTACCAAGATTAAGAGGCAGCCATGACTGGAATGCATGTACATCTTCAGATACAGCTCCCTCCGTACGCAGCTACATCATCATCCAATATCTGCACGCAAGGTGCAGAAGTGTAGTATGAGTACAACCGACCACATGTACTCAATAAGTAACAAACCTAACCTTAGGTTGAAAGTAGTGACGAGCTAGGACAAGGGTCAGGCTCCAAATCCAACAACCAACCACAGTTCATAACAATATAATGTGGTACAAGAAAATAACTCAGAGATAAGATGCTCAACTCGTTCACAGTTACGGGAAATAGGCATGCTTTTCAAGTATAACAGTAAATTCCAAATCTTTCACCGAAAACCCCAAGAGCATATGAGTAAGTTCAAAAACTGTGATTTTTCCCAAAACCCTTCAACAATAAAAAAGACGTTTCATTTTTGGATAGCATGAGGAAAATTCATCTCTATATCTACATGTCAATATACAGGTGGAATCATGAATGTCACCAAAATCAGGTAGCAGAAGGAAAGGCATTTCTATGCATGTATCTCGAGTACGCATGTCAAATGCAATGTATCTCAGTGATGAACTCATGTACTCACACTCTCAGAGTACTCAATATTCTATCTCACACTTTCCAGTCATCACGCTCAATCACTCGACACACTCAGTCACTCAGTACTGTATAGGGCAGGTCCCTCCCAAACATAATAACTGCTAGCAACTGCGCTCACTAGGGGTGTGCAGACTCATGAGGGGCTCCTTCAGCCCAAACGCTATATTCCGCACGGACAACTCATGTGCTGCACGAACAACTCATGTGTTATAGTATCAATATCTGGATCCGCACGGATAACTCACGTTCTGCACGGATAACTCACATGCTATAGTATCAATATCTTCACAATCAGGCCCTCGACCTTACTCAGTTATCAATCTCTCCAGTCTCTGGGGCTCACAATACTCATGCTAAGCAGCCCAAGTCAATGATATGAGATGCGACAATATACAATAACAAAGACTGAGATATGATATGTAATGATGAATACGACTGAGTACATAACTGCAATTAAACAAATAACTCAACAAGAAACGACCACTGTGGGTCCCAATAGAGCCAGCATATAGCCTAAACATGATTTCTAACATAAATTACGGCTCAAGTGCTCTAACATATAGAGTACAGGAAAAATGTTTAGATAAGGTAGCTACACAATTCCATAGAATCAACTAAATCATATTTACTACGGTGCACCCCCACACGCCCGTCACCTAGCATGCGCGTCACCTTAACATCAATCACATAACACATAATTCAGGATTTCATACCCTCAACACCAAGTCTAGAAATGTTACTTACCTCGAACAAGCCAAATCCAATACCGAGAAAGCCAAACGATGTTCCAAAAATGCCATCCCGCGTGCACCGACCCTCGAACGGATCGAAACTAACCAAAAGTAACTCAAATGCATCAAATGAAGCTTAAGGAAACAATTCCAGATGATAAAAGTCGAATCCTTAATCAAAATCCCAAAATCAACTCATTCAAAACTTAAAAAACTTACAAAATCCAACAACCCATTCAATTACGAGTTCAACTACACTAGTTTCACTAATTAATCGACTCCGAATCGATGTTCAAAACTCAAAAATTTACTTTATGAAATTTTATTCTAAATCCCCTAATTTCCTCTTTAAAATTCATGAACTAATTTCCAAGAATGAAGATAGATTTGCAAAATATAATCAAAATCAGTGATGAAAATCGCTTCAAAACTCGCCTTAATCCGAGCCCCAAATCTCAAAATATGACAAAAGAACCAAAAACCTCGATTTAATACTGTTCTGCCCAGACCTTTACGCATCTGTGATAAATGAGCTACTTCTGCGGTGTTGCTTCTGCGACAAGACATCCGATTTTGTGGAAATACACTAAGAATAGACCCCTCGAACTTGCGGAACCATATTTCACTTCTGTGACATCGCATGTGTGAGTCTTGTTCCGCTCCCGCGCTAAATACCGCTTCTGCGCCACTGGCCATCGCTTCTGCGAGGCCGCAGATGCGCCCCAAACTCCGCATCTGCGATGATTCCAAACTCAGACCCTTTCCACAGGAGAGCTCACATCTCCGCTCCTGCAACCACCGCACCTGCGCTAAACTAACCGCAAGTGCGCAATACCAAAACTGGCACTTCCTCAACAATGCAACATGAGACAAAACGATCCGAATCGCGTCTGAATCTCATCAGAGCCCCTCGGGACCCCGTCCAAATATACCAACAAGTCCCAAAGCATATCACGGACCTACTTGAGGCCTCAAATCACACATAACAACATCGAAATGACGAATCGCACCTCAAATCAAACTTAGATGAACTTTGAACTTTCAACTTCCAAAACTCACGCCGAAACATATCAAATCAACCCGGAATAAACCCAAATTTTGCACACAAGTCTCGGATGGCATAACGAAGCTATTCCAATTCTCGGAACCAAAATCCGAATCCGATATCCTCAAATTCAACTCTCGGTCAAACTTATGAACTTTCCAAACAATTAATTTTCCAACTTTTGCCAATTAGCATCGAATGCTTCTAGAAATATCCAAATGCAAATCCGGGCATACGCCCACGTCCAAAATCGCACCTAACAGAACCCTCAAAACTCCATTCCGGGGTCAAATTCACAAAAGTCAAACTTGGCCAACTCTTCCAACTTAAAGCTTCAATCATGCAATTCGTTCTTCCCAATCAATTCCGATTAACTTGAAACCAAAACCAACTATTTACACAAGTCATAATATATCATACGAAGCTATTTATGCCCTCAAACTACCGAGCGAAGTGAAAATTCCCAAAATGACCGATCGGGTCGTTATAGTTGCGGCGTGCAACTCGATCCAAATATTTAACACAATAACTGTTGCAGCGTGCAACCCGATCACAATATCATATCGTATCATTATTTGTTGCGGTGTGAAATCCGATCCCAATATCAATTCATTTCAGTACCATTGCGATGCGTAACCCGTTCCTAATATTAACTCATTAATCATGACAACTTAACAAAACTAGTTACTTAATCTCAACACAAAAGGGAAATGAAACAAGTGGAACATTGAGGAACTACCAGTACAAACGGGGAATAACTAATACCTTGCAATCCCAAACCTTGGCAATACATTAATATAGGAATAGCCAAATGGTTCACATAAATGGAATAATATAAGGAAATGTATCAAGTAATATAAGGATAATAAATGCAAGTAAAACATGAGAAAATAAAAATATACAACTAATACAAGTAGGGACATGTAGCAGGTAAGCAGACATTGAGTGAGAAATGCACAAATCGAAACATGTAATAATTAAATAACAGTTAGCAAGTAAAGCACGGATAACAAGTAAGGACATGTAGCAATTAAAGCATGTAACTAGAGATAACTTGGAATAAATGAAGCCATGGAAGTAAATAGTTCAATCCCGCATGCTTTAATCCCATGACGGCGCATATACACTCATCACCTAGCATATGCGCCATTTCCCCACATAATTCATATAACAAATAGACCAACGAGTCCTAATTCCCTCAAGTCGAAGTTAGACACGACACTTACCTCTTTGTGCAACTAACTCAACAATCAACCACGACTTTTCCTTTCGACCAAGCCTCAAAACCAACCAAATCTAGCCAAATATCATTTAAACAATTCAAATAAGCTTTAGAAACTACCCACTAGTAAAAAAGGTTCAACATTTGACGAAATTGAAAAAGTCAACAAAAGTCAACCCCGGGCTCACTTGGTAAATATTTGAGATTCGGACCAAAATCGGATTACTCATTCACCCCCAAGCCTGGTTATGTAATTTGTTTCGCAATTTGACCTCAATTTGAGGTCTAAATCTCAATTTTACAAAATCTCCAAATTCTACCCAAATCCTTAATTTCTACCATGAAATTTCTAGATTTGATGTTAAAAACTCATGAAAAGTAATTGGGAACTGAAAAAAGTGGATTAGAGTTGCTTACCAATGATGTTAAGAAGAAAATCTCTCCAGAAAATCGCCTGTAGAATGTTTAGGGTTGAGAAATGGTATAAAATGAGCTAAGTCCTATTTTCCCTCTTTTACTCAGCTGCTTCACAAATGCGATGCCCGCAAATGCGACCCACTAACCGCAAATGCGATTAGTGCATCAAACAGCCAGTGATCGCAAATACGACCAATGTCTCGCAAATGTGAACGACCCACCCATCGCATATGCGAGCTTAGCTACACAAATGCGAAGCTTCCCCAACTCTACACCTCATCACAATTGCGATGTTTTTGTCGCAAAAGCGAGCATAGTGAACTTCGCAAAAGCGACACATGCTTCGCAAATGAGAAGATCTAGCCCCCAACCAATTCTCGCAAATGCGATCCCTTGACCGCAAAAGCATGTCTTGCAAACGCGAGCCAGACCTTGCATTTGCGAGATCTGCAACATACACCAATAACCGAAAATACACCAGCAGTTGCACACTTAACCAGACTCATCCGAAACACACCTGAAACTCACCCGAGCCCCTCAGGCTCTAAACCAAACATGCACACAAGTGTAATAACATCTTACAAACTTGCTCGCAACCTCACATAATCAAAATAACATCAAATAACATGAATCGATTATCAAAACTCATGATTTTAAACTTGAAAACTCATTTTCAGAATATTTAACATAATGCGCTGAAATGCGCTCGGGTCACCCCGGACCCCAACCAAAATTGTGTACAAGTCTAAAAATTTTATACGAACCTACCAGAGTTGTCAAAATACCGATTCGAAATCGTTTACCAAGATTGTTGACCGTGGTCAACTTAAGTCCCATTTTAAGATTAAAATCACATTTTCTTCTTTTTTGAAAAATAACACAAACCATGCACGCAAATCAAGAAACATAAAATAAAGCAAATAGAGGTCTTGAAACAAGAAAATAATGTCTTGTACACAAAATGACCTATCAGGTCGTCATATTCTCCACCTCTAAAAGAAACGTTCGTCCTCGAACGAACATAGAAAAGTACCTAGACTAGTAAAAAGGTGGGGGTATCTGCTCAGCATATCGAACTCAGACTCCCACATAGACGCCTCAATTGGCTGACCTCTCCAATGCACTTTCACAAAAGAAAACCTATTGGATCTCAACTTGCGAACCTACCGGTCTAGAATAACTACTGGCTCTTCCTAATAGGCCAGATTTTTATCAAGTTGCAGTGTGCTGAAGTCCAAAACATGTAAGATGTCCTCATGGTACATGCGAAGCATGAAAACATAAAATACCAGATATACCCCTGCAAGGCTAGGAGGCAATGCAAGTTAAACCTCAAGCTGAACTTCCCTTCTTCCTGAAACGCATCACACCCTTCATAGGCGACACTTGGATAAGAGCCTTCTTACCCACCATATTAGCTACATCTCGAACCTTCCAATCCACATAACTTTTCTGTCTGGACTGAGATGTACGAAGTCGCTCCTGAATCACTTTAACCTTTTCATAACATCATAGACCAAATCAGTGCCTAACAATCTAGCCACACGAGGCTCAAACCAACCAATTAACGAGCGACATCGCCTACCATATAAGACCTAGTACGGTGCCATCTAGATACTTGACTGATAACTATTGTTGTAGGCGTCCTCCGCTAGAGGTAAGAACTGGTCCCATAAACCTACGAAATCCTTAACATAGGCACGTAACATGTCCTCCAAGGTCTGAATAGTACGCTCGGACTGTCCGTCGATCTGAGGATGAAACGTTGTACTTAGCTAGAACCACGTGCCCAATTCACACTACACGACACTGCAAAAATACGATGTGAACTGCGTGCCTTGGTCAGAAATGATGGAAATGGGAACGCCATGCAGGAGGATAATCTTCTGGATGGAAATCTAAGCCAATCGCTCTAAAGAATAGGAAGTCACCACTGGAATGAAGTGTGCAGACTTAGTCAACCTGTCCACAATAACCCATACTGCATCATACTTCCTTAAGGTCCATAGTAAGCCTATCACAAAATCCATAGTGATGCGCTCCCACTTCCACTCCGTTATCTCTAATCTCTAAGTCAATCCACCTGATTTCTTATGTTCATACTTTGCCTGTTGACAATTAAAACACCGAGATACATAAGCAACAATGTCTTTCTTCATTTTCCCCCACCAATAGTGTTGTTTCAAGTCACAACACATATTTGTGACACTTGAATGAATGGAATAGCGCAAACTGTGAGCCTCCTCGAGGATCAATTCCTGCAATCCATCAACATTTGGAACAATCCGGCCTTGAAGTCGCATAACACCATCATCTCCAATCATAACCTCCTTACCACCACCCTGTGCTTCATGTCTTTCAACATCAACAAGTGAGGATCATCAAACTAGCAAGCCTTGATACACTCCAATAACGAAGATTGTTCCACAACACAAGCAAAAACCTGGCTGGGCTCCGAAACATTCAATCTCACAAATCGATTGGCCAAGGCCTGAACATATATAACTAGTGGCCTCACCACTATTAGTAATATATGCCAAATAACCCATGCTCTTAGCCTTCCTACTCAATGCATCGGCTACTACATTGGCCTTCCCGGATGATATAATATGGTGATATCATAGTCTTTCAACAACTCTAACCATCTCCGCTGCCGCAAATTAAGGTCTTTCTGCTAGAACATGTGCTGGAGACTCCGATGGTCGGTATAGACCGCACATAAAACATCGTATAGATAGTGCCTCCAAATCATCAGTGCGTGAACATTGGCTTCAAACTCTAAGTCATGCACATGGTAATTCTTCTCATGAACCTTCAACTGCCGAGACGCGTATGCAATCATCCTACCATCCTGCATCAATACCGCGTCAAGCCTAATAGGCAATGCATCACAATACACGATGTAAGATCCTGAACCAGTAGGCAACACCAACACTATGGCTGTAGTCAATGCAGTCTTAAGCTTCTGAAAGCTCTCCTCACACTCATCGGACACTCTGAAAAGGGCACCCTTCTGGGTCAACTTAGTTAATGAAAACCCCTCCATGAACCGGCGATAAGAACTCGCCAAACCCAAGAAGCTCTGAATCTCTGTAGCTAAAGTAGGTCTAGGCCAGTTATGAACTACCTCAATCTTCTTATGATCCATCTTAATGCCCTCAGAAGATACAACAAAGCCCAAAAAGGCAACCGAGTCCAACTAGAACTCACAATTTGAGAACATGGCATATAACCGATGATCCCTCAGAGTTTTAAGTACGATTCGCAGATGATCTCATGCTCCTCTCGACCGTGAGAGTAAACCAAAATACTATTAATGATCACTTTCACAAAAAAATCCAGATAGAGCTTGAACACCTGGTTCATCAAATCCATAAAGGCTGCTGGGGCATTAGTCAAGCAAATGACATCACCAAATACTCATAGTGATCATACCGAGTCCGAAAAGCTGTCTTAGGGACATCTGCCCTAATCTTCAACTGATGGTAGCCAGATCTCAAGTCAATCTTGGAAAACACCTTGGCACCCTAAAACTATCAAACAAGTCATCAATCCTCGGCAACAAATATTTGTTCTTGATAGTGACTTTGTTCAGCTGCCGATAATCTATAAACATCATCATCGTTCCATATTTCTTCTTCACAAACAACACTGGTGCACCCCAAGGCATTACACTCGGTCTAATAAATCCCTTATTAAGCAAATCCTGCAACTGCTCCTTTATTTCTTTTAACACAACTAGAGCTATACGGTATGGTGCGGTAGAAATGGGCTGAGTGCTCAGAACTAATTAAATGTAGAAATTGATTTCTCTATCGGATGGCATCCCCAGCAAATCTATAGGAAACACCTCTGGGAACTCGTGCATAACTGGTATTGAATCCATGGAAGGAACCTCCACACCAGGATCATAGATATTGGACAAATATGCCAGACACCCGTTCTCGACCATACATCGAGCCTTCATATAAGAAATGACCTTGCTAGTAGAATGGCCAGGATTATCTCTCCACTACAATCAAGGCAACCCCGACATGGATAATGTCACAGTCTTGGCATGGCAGTCCAAAATAGCATGATAAGGTGACAACCAATCCATGCCTAAGTTCACATCAAAATCCACCATATCAAGAAGTAGAAGGTCTACCCTATTATCAAAGCTCCCTATTATGACCAGACAAGCACGATATACTCAATCTACTGCAATAGAATCTCTGACAAGCATAGACATATAAATGGGAGCACTTAACAAATTACAAAACATATCCAAATATAAAGCAAACTAGGATGCCACATATGAATAAGTGGAACCTGGATCATATAAAAATGAAGCATCTCTATGGCAAACTAGAATAGTACCTGTGATGACTGCATCTGACGACTCTGCCTCAGGTCTAGCTAGGAATGCATAAAAATGAGGCTGAGCCCCACCACTCTGACCTCCACCTTCTGGACGGCCTCTAATTGGCTGACCTCCACCCCTAACAGACTGATCACCAACTCTAGGTGCCTGACCCCTGCCTCAGCTTTGTATGAGTACCCTGATGTGGTATGCTTCTTCTCAACCAAGGACAGTACCTCCTGATATGATTGCGTCGCCGCACTCAAAGCAATCCCGCAGATGGCCTAACTGCTAAGTCTGAAATGATCCCTGATGAACCGAAAGACCACCATAGTAACTATGTAGCGGTGGTGCACTAATAAGAGCTGAAGGTATGCTGAATACTGATTTCTTAGGACGAGACCTATGAGAGCCATGACTGCCCGAAGCACCGTGTGCTACCAAAAACGCTGACTGAATCGGCCTGTAAGGATGGCCTCTACCAAATGAACCCCTGCCTCCAAATGTGGCACCACTGAAACCACCAAAACGACGAAGCTGCTTCCCAGATACCACCTCTCTATCTTGACATCGAATCCTCTCGATCCGTCTAGCAATCTCCAACTCACTGGAAAGAAATATAATCCCTAATCTTCTTGGCCTTCTGCAACCCGATACCAAAAGTAAGACCATCTATGAATTTCCTCTCTATCTCCCTCTCACAAGGGATCAAGATAAGTGTATGGCGATATAGGTCCATAAATCTGGTCTTGCACTGCATTACACTCATGCTTCCCTACTGTAAATGATCAAACTAGTTACGGTACTCCTCTCTCAAGGTAAAAGGAACGAACTTCTCCAAAAGTAGTTGTGAGAACTGATCCCAAGTGAGTGGCGGTGAACCCACTGGTCTGCCTCGAACTTAGTCCTGCCATCATCTCTTAGCAGAAGTAGTCATCTGAAGCACTATAAAGTCGACTCCATTGGACTCCACAATACCCACATTACATACACCAACGGTCCAAATAATCATGTGGGTCCTCAGAAGGTATCCACCAAAATGAATAAGAAAGAGCTTGGTGAACTTATCCTACCTCTTCAGCCCCTTAGAAGACACTGTAGGCATCTCCCCGGCCTGTGTAGCAATAATGGGCTGAACTACTCCAACAAGTGGAACTATCGGAGTCTGATATATGGGAGCCATCTACTCCGAAGTGTGGGTGGAGGAAGTCTGGGCTCCTCCCCGACCTGAGAGACAACTGGTGCCGTAGGAAATACTTCGGCCTAGGCCACACTCTCTATAAGTCCAACAAGGCAGGCTAGAGTCTCCTGAAGTACGGGAGTGGAAATGAACCCCTTCGGCACTTGAGCTAGTCCAATTGTTACGGTCTAAACAGGGATCTCATCCTCCTGCTCGATCTGAGGCTCTGTAATAGGCGCTACTGCACGTGCTCTAGGCTGAGCTCTGCCTCTATCTCAGCCCCGGCCCCTACCCCTAGTACTGGCTACAACGTGGGGCTTCAGCTCCTGCCCGGCTGTGGATGTTGTGCGTGTCCTCACCATCTGCAAGAGAACAAAAATAGAATGGTTCAAACTTCAGTGATAGAATAAAGTCGCATAATAGAGAATAAAAGAAGTGAGATTTTCCTAAAGCTCTATAGCCTCTAGAAGATTAGTACAGACGTTGCCGTACCGATCTTCCAGACTCTACTAAGCTTACTCATGACTCGTGAGACTAGGCAATCTAGTGCTCTGATACAAACTTTTCATGACCCAAAATACCAACCGCGGGGTCGTGATGGCGCCTAATATCCACTTGCTAGGCAAGCCAACGTAGCAAATTAATTAACCATTTTTAGCAAATTTAAAGTAGAAACTTAATAATAGGAAACTGAAATAAACTGTATTAGATGTGATAAATACAAATGTAGCGCAGACTAAACATATCCCAAAAATTTGGAGTCACGAATATATGAGCAACTTGAGTACTACAAATAAAGTCTGAGCAAAATACAATTGTTTGAAACAAAAGTAAACAATAAAGACAAAATAGAAGGGGATTTCAGGGACTGCGGACACTAACAAATCTACCTCAAGTCTCCTCAGCAAGTCAATCTGGGCAAAAACTCCTCTACGTGCCGCTGGGACCAACACCTGGATCTGCATAAGAATTGCATAAGTGTAGCATTTAACAACCGACCCCATGTACTCTATAAATGTCGAACCTAACCTCGACGAAGTAGTGACAAGGCAATTGCAAGAAACTCACAATAAACCTATACGAATAATAATAACAGAATACAGAGATAGAAATAAAGCAGTAAACTCATAAAAACAGACCTGAAAGGTCAACTACCAGAGGGCCTAGAATAACATGATCTCAAATCTCATATCATAATACCGAGAATAAACTCCTCAACCATAAACAACTACAATACATCAACTTTGTTGAGGTGTGCAACCCGATCCAAATATTTAATACAATAACTATTGCAACGTACAACCCAATCCAACATTTAAGACAATATCAGTTTCGGTGTGCAATCCGATCCCAATATCATATCATATCATTACCTATTGCAGCGTGCAACACAATCCAGTATCAATTCATTGCAATACCGTTGTTGCGCGCAACCCGTTCCCAATATCAAGTCATTAATAATAATAACACAACACAACTAGTTATGTAATCTCAACACAAAAGGGAAATGAAACGAGCAGAACATTGAGGAACTACCAGTTCAACCGAGGAATAACCAATAACTTGTAATCCCATACCTTGGCAATACATTAATACAGGAACAGCCAAATGGCTCACATAAACAGAATAATGTAATGAAGTGCATCAAGTTATATAAGGATAATAAAAGCAAGTAAAACATGAGATAATGAAAATATACAACTAGTGCATGTCGGGACATGCAGCAGGTAAGCAGAAATTGAGTGAGAAATGATTAAATCAAAACAAGTAACAATTAAATAACAGTTTACAAGTAAAGCATGGATAGAAAGTAAGGACATATAGCAATTAAAGTATGTAACTAGAGAACATGGAATAAATGAATACATGGAAGTAAATAGCCCAATCCCGCATGCTTTAATCCCATGACGGTGCATATACACTCGTCACATTACATATACGCTGTTTTTCCAAATATTTCACATAACAAATAGATCAATAAGTCCTAATTCCCTTAAGTCGAAGTTAGACATGACACTTACCTCTTTGCGCAACCAAGTCAACAATCAACCATGGCTTTTCCTTTCGAACAAGCCTCCAATCAAACCAAATCTAGCAAAATATCGTTCAAACAATCAAAATAAGTTTTAGAAACTACTCACTAATGAAAAAGGTTCAATCTTTGATGAAATTAAAAAAGTCAATAAAAGTCAACCCCGAACTCGACTGGTCAAAATCCGAGATCTAGACCAAACTGGGATTACACATTCAACCCCAAGCCCGGTTATGTGATCTGTTTTAAAATCCTATCTTAATTTGAGGTCTAAATAATAATTTTAAAAATCCTCAAAATCTACCCAAATCCCTAGTGTTTATCATAAAATTCCTAGATTTGATATTAAAAACTCATGAAAATATGGGAAATTGAAAGAAAGCCGATTAGAGTTGCTTACCAATGATTTTAGAAAGAAGATCTCTCAAAACAATCACCTCTAAAGTGTTTTGGGTTCAAAGAAGAGCTCTCAAGAAAGAAGAGCTCTCAAGAAAATTGCCCCTGGTTTCTTCTCTTTTACCCAGTTACAGGTGCCGCTTTTGTGAACTCTTATTCGTAAATGCGATACCCGCAAATGCAACACACTGATCACAAATGCGATTAGTGCATCAGACAGCCAGTGGTCGCAAATGTCTCGCAAATGTGAATGGCCCACCCATCGCTGATGCGAGCTTATCTTTGCAAATGCGAAGCTGCCCCAACTTTACACCTCATCGCAAATGCGATGCTTTTGTCACAAAAGCGAGCACATTAAACTTCACAAAAGAGACACATGCTTCACAAATGCGAATACCCAACCCCCAGCCCATGCTCGAAAATACGATCCCTTGACCGCAAAAGCGAGGCTCGTAAATTTGAGCTAGACCTCGCATTTGCGAGATCTAAAATATATACCAGTAACAGGAAATGCACCAATAGTTTCATAGTTAACCAAACTCATCTAAAACACAACCGAAATGCACCCGAGTCTTTCGGGATCCAAACCAAATATGTACAGAAGTGTAATAATTTTCAACATGTAAACGCATTTTCATATTTTTTTACGTAACGCGCCGAAATATGTTTGGGTCACCCCAGACCCCAATTAAAAGTGCATATAAGTCCAAAAACATCATACGAACCTACCGGAATTGTAAAAATATCGATCCGAGGTCGTTTATCAAGAATATTGACTGTGTTCAACTCAAGTCCCATTTTAAGCCTAAAATCATTTTTTCTTTAAACTTTTATGTAAACTATTTCTGAAAAATGACACTGACCATACACGCAAATAAAGAGACATCAAATAAAGCTTATAAAGTTCTCAGAATACGGAAATAAATACTAGTACTAAAAGCGACCTATCAGATCGTCACATACTGGCAGGGGTAATGAATGATGCGGGATAAAGGAGACAATATGACCCAACCACAATAGCTGAACGCCCAATCGAAGAGGTATTGAGAGTCCTGACAAATGGTGCAACGAATGCAACACTAACCCCATCTTTGCGGGTGCATATCGACATAAAAACCACCAACTCTAAACTGTGGAATATGGCAACAGAGGGATTCCGAATGACACTGAGGCGGGAGGTTCAGGGATGTCCGAAATACTGAGTTATATAATTTGATTCTAACCTTACATTAACAGGTCAAGGCGAGTGGATCAAACAGATTCTAGGAGTTCCACTCGTTATCAAGAGAATCAACATAAATAAATACTCTAAACTAGTAATAACTCTATGCATTTTAGAAACTAATGTTAGACAAGTTTTGGTTGATCCAGGTAGCTCAGCAAACATCTTACATTTATGTGTGTTTTAGAAAATACAACACATGGGCCAAATCATCTTGAAAGCGCGACTACTTTGTAGGTTCAACAGTTCCAATGAGATGACCATATGTGAAATTATATTGAAAACCTTTGCAGATGGGGTGGTCAAAGAAACTCTAGTCCAAGTAATAGTCGGTGACATGGCCTATAATGCCATCCTAGGGAGGCCTTGGATTCACGAGATGAATGCATACCCATCAATACTGCACCATGTAATCAATTTTCCATCCAAGTAAAGAATCTAAGAAATCTGGGGAGCGTAAAAAGCATATCGAGAGATCAACTCAATAGAAGCTGCGAGCAACCTTCCCAAGGATGAGACAATAAAATAGCAACCATTTTAGCCAAAGCTCCAAAGCGATGAAGCCCCATCAACAAAATTAGATCATGATGATTCCGAAAAAGGCACCCCAACACTCTCGGACAGAATTATCAAACTAGAAGAATGCGATGCCTTAAAGTCAACTGCCAAGGAATTAGCAGAAGTCATCATTTTCATTAACTTCCTCGAGAGGAAGGTTTATATGGGCTTGTGACTCACTTCCGAGTAAAAACATAAGTTAATTAAATTTTTATGTGCAATATTTTTGCTTCGTTGCATGCAGACTTGAAAGGGATTCCCCCAGAAGCAATGACTAACAAGCTAAACATAGCCCCGTCAAATAAAAAAATGAAAGCAGGGTCGCATTGGAATGAAGTTATCAACAATGAAATCTCCAAACTGTTGAAAAAAGGATTGATAAGGGAAGTCAAATATCCGAAATGGCTGGCAAATATTATGGTCATGCCCAAGAAAAATGAAAAATGGAGGGTATATATCGACCATACCGACCAAAATAAAGCTTGTATGAAAGACTCTTTATCATTGTCTTATATCAACCAACTCATAGGTGCGACCATGGTCATCAGTTATTGAGTTCTTCAGACGCTTATTCGGGGTACAACTAGATCAGAATAGACCCGAAGGATCGAGAGAAAACATCCCTCATTACCGAAAAAGGAACATATTGTTACAATGTGATGTTGTTCATCTTAAAAACATAAAATCCACATATTAAATATTAATCAATACGATACCTGGATTAACCATCCGGAAACAGTAAGTCAAAGAATGAGTCAATAATGTACCCGACTAGTTATCCTACTCGAATGAATAAAAACTTTGTTCTTCTGAATTTATGTTTTACTTTGCATTAAAAGTTTACATTAAGTACTTTATTTCTGGACTAACGTCTATCCACACCAAAGTGAAGATGAGACATCATCTTCATATGCATCAAAAGACATAAAAAGGCCCTCTTTATGCATAAGTCATGACTCACAACAATTGTTGCACCCTATCTTGCACTAGTCAAAACAAGATTCAACTTGTGGTTTCTCTGTTATTGATAAAAGAGAGTCACAACCTAATAGTTAAAGATATACTAGGGTATCTATTTTTTTACTAAGTTAAATTTTCTTTAGTCTGCTAACTGATGAGATTATGGATAAGGGTTCTTGTTCTTCTAAGGGGAAGGTATTAGGCACCCCTTAAAATCTAACCGAGATAGCTCCATAGGACTTAAACTAGGTTTGGAATTAATTATGTATACTATGCCTTAATTAGTATTAAAGAGTACGGCTTACTATATATCTAAGTGAGAGTATGATGTTAATAAAAGGGATGTGAGACTTTAAAAAGGACGTGAATTTATAAAGGAGTCTAAAAAATATGTTGGTGGATATAATTAAAAGAGTTTTTGAAATATGTATGTGAATGGTTTATATTTATAAAGCATGTGGAAAGGGGTTATAAAATACTTGGTTTAGAGAATGGATTTTCATGTAACTCTAAGAGATATTCGTAAGTAAGTGAACCTAAAATATACCATGGTTTCTGAAATCTTAAATATTAGGCTTGAGGAATCGATTTGAAATCTTTGCTGGGCAACAACACTTTGGTTTTTAAAAGAGTCAATTTTCGGCTAGTCTTGCGATTCGAATTTGGTTTTCCTTTTGGAAAATGGGGGCTGCTGTTTTTGCTATGTTCTGGAGCTTCAAAATCTTGTTAAGAAAAATAGGTGAGCGAAAATATAGTATGATATAAACAAATGTACTTAGCGAAATGGAGAATAATTACTAACTAATTATTTTTTAAATCCTATATTGTTTAGGGCTTGCCTATGTTTTATATGACTTAAGGTATAATGTAAAGCATGCAATCCAATATATAAGTGTTAAATACAAGTAGGATAGAATAACAACAAACGATGTAATAAAATGCAACAAGCAGTAGACTAAACTAGCGAAGTTAGTAAACAATAATAAATGAGTTTAAGGATTGAATTGGACTCCGGAAAATGGGCCTCAAAAGGCAGGCCCAACAGTAAGAGACAGCTAAGACTAACTTTGGACTTCCAAAAATCTAGTAGTGCTAGGCTTGGTCCTGAATTTCCTTAGGAGCTCGGCAGACCCAAACAAATGTATATGTCCAAAACCAAGAGAACATCATTAGATACATGTTCTATGTATTCAACCATGTATGAATCATATAAAAACATAATTGGAGCAAAGAGTGTAACAAACTATCAATATTCAAATACTATAAGAAAATTATACTGATGTGGTGGTTATAAGTGGCAAATAATTTACACTGAAAACCTGTCGTTGCCATTAAACACTAAACCCCCTAAAGAACCAAAGGTGTCAATGAATTAAGGGCTAAGGAGAGAGTTCTACTCAAGGTGGATGCCCTCTTTGAATCCCCCAACACTTCAAAGTTCTCAAGGGTCTCAAGGCCCAGGGCAGTGCTTGTGCAGGGGAGAGCAACCCTACCTAGAGTTAAACTCCACTCCCAAATACCCCTAACCCCTAACGACTCATTTTTCCCTATGGGTTTAGGTGACAATGAGGCCTTTTCAATATAAATTAAATACTATAATATTCCCTACCACAAAAGTATACCTTCCCTCATAACATAATAACATAAGGATACAAACACAACTTCATTCGATAACTACATTACTAATATCATATGAAGGATACACATATTAAATACGTCAGATATATATGGAGGAATAGAACACTAAGCCTTACCGCCAAAGACCTAAACACCTGGGATCACATTCAAAGGATAGGTAAAGAAAACACAACTCAAGCATGCATCAACCCAACAATATAGATGATTCTCCCTTGGCAGACTATTTATGGGTTAATTATCTTAGGTATTATCATTAGCACATGCACAACCTGATTACACTACTTGGAATTCTTAGAAGCATCAGCAAGGATTCAAAGGACTACACTGCTTAACAAGATCATTCTCATAAAAGTATTAATCTTGAACAAACCACTATCTTCAAACAGTTGCAATAGAGAGCTTCTTATAGGATAAATAATCAGATTCAGTTTCAGAATAGCAGGAAAGAGAGGACCGAGTAAAATTTTATAACAAAAGCATGGAGTCATGAAGCCAAACAGGGAAACATACAACATTTAAAATCAACTACACACAGATAATTTAGTGGTCTTACACAGATACGGTAGGTTTCACAAAATCAACAGTGTCATAAAGGAAAATTAAGACAAAAAAGGTGTTGTACCAAACATATTTAACTCAACCATGTAACTGAGAGTTATATCTAAACATGAGGTAACTATGTGCAGCTTAACAGCAGTTACCAGTCAACTATAACAAACATGATTATGAATTATATTTTATGAAAAGGGATGACTTAATCTCAGTAGAATGTATACAACAGAGTTATTGATATTCATGAAACAAAAGTTCAACTCAACAAGATTATTTCATACAGATGCAACCAATAATAAGATATGAACATGAGAATGTCATAGTGATAACCCAGAAGTTGCTCTCAGAGTTAGCAGATACAGGGATAGAGAAGGAGAGCACTTAAATAATTTGACTTTTCATGCTTCGGTTAAGTAGTGAAGGATTAAACTATGAACTTTCAAGTTTTGTCCAAATTAGGATTATCAAACATTAATCTCGACCACAAGGATGCAGGAAAATAGTGTATAGAGATAAAGATCACAGTAAAGGTCACAATAGAACTATTGACAGAAAACTCTGAAGTTTATACAAGCAAGGAATTCATTAAAGCACATTAAGGGAATTTAATCATGCAGATTATTAGGATGCAGAAAGAAGAGTCATTAAAGTCATATAACAAGCTAGTCGATATCAATTTGAAGATATTCAGATACATGACAAAGGATCACAGATCAATAACACCTTATCATGAACATGGAGATAACATTTTTTATGTTAATGATAACATCACAATGACTACAGTTAACAGAAGACAACAAGCATATTCATAATATTCTAATAAAATGATCAAAAAGAGAAGAGTTAGAGGTGCACTGACCTTGTCGAGGGCAGCAGACCAAATGAGACTCGTTTAGCCGTTAGCATCCAAGAACTCAAAGACTTCAACCAAATGAGTACCTCATAGCAAAATCATAATTTGAGTGAGAACTTAGCCTTAGTCGAACAAATTCTAAATTACAATATTGATTTTCTCCCTTTTTAAGGTGTTCTTGGTATTTTTCTTCACTGGTTGGTGATGGTAGATGAGAACATTAAAGGCACTATTTATAGTGCCATTTAAGTCCTAGGGTTTGAAAGGATTAAAAATGATAGTGGAAAGTGACGAAGCTCAGATGATGCAAGAAAAACAAGTGAAAATTGAAGACATCGGGGGGGGGGGATCATGAGAAGATTTTACCTAAGTGAGGATGGCTGACCGTTGAAGGAAAAACCTATCTATCAAAGATCCAATATCCAGAGGTCATTGCATTTGACCTCTGGACTTTGAATAACCATGATGAAGCTTTGAAATGTGCTCATGTATGCTTCGATTTAACAGAGCACGAAGGAAATTCAGAGATTTTAAGTTGCATCTTTGAGTCTAGGGTTTCAGATTAAGGGTTTTGAATTTAATCATAGAAAATGGAAACTGAAATCACTGGCCTCACAACCTAGGGACAAAGCAGACAAATCTATAAGTTGGATTTGAAAGAACGAAGAAGAAATCAGGCCAGCGGTGTTTTGAGCTTAGGGTTTTAGATTTAGGTGTTTCAAATTTGTGATTGAAAGAGGGAATTAGTAGCGGAATTCATGGATAGGGAGATAGAAGAGATGATTCAGAGTGATTTCAGATTTTGGAGACTGATGGCTGATGAAGATGAGAGAAAAGAGAGAGGAAAGGAAAATGTGGGCGGCGGTCAAAGGGGGAAATGATTTAGGGTTCAGTGTAATGGGAAGGCCATCTCTAGGGTTAAGGATGGGAGATGGAATCTTGACCGTTGGATCTGATGATCAACGAACCTGATAATTTGGGTCATTTAGGATTTTTGGTGTCCGTTAGATTATAAAATTTAGACAACGGAAATGAGATCTCTAGGGCAGGTTTTTAAAAATCAAAAGGAAATTGGAGATTAAATGTGAGATGTTGATCAGATGGACCAACGGTTCAGATGCATGTGTGTTTGTTTTGTGAGTGATAAGGGAAGGTGACATGGCGTGAGCTCATTGGCTCAATGAAGGTAGCCCGGATTGCCACGTTGGAATGAAGATGGGGTATTTAGACTGGGTCAGATCCGTTTGGGCTTGGCATTTGGGCTGGAAATAAGTAAAATGGTAGCCACTTTGTAATTAATTAGGGAACTGCAATTGCAGTCTTTTAGACACTTTTTCCTTGGTTCGGCATCCATGATAGTCGGTATCTTGATGGCAGTCCCTTCACAAGCTTTTTTAATCATATTCACAAACAACGTTCCCATCACGTCGATGATATCATCTTCTAGTACTGAACTTTGACCCGAACTTGAAACATGCTCTGGCACGAAAATCTTTTTCCTAGAGCTAACAGTACGAGCTTTCCCTTCCGAAGGCTGATATCTTATGCTGACCTTTCCTTTCTGCCCGTTAGGTTCAATTGGCTCTGTCATTCTGTCAGATCTGCCCCCCAGCCCTGTTCCTGGCATGTATCCATATTTTAGTATCTCCCTCACAGCCATCTAGGATCTATATGGCGACTGCATTCCCATGTTTTGCTCAGTTTCATCCATTCTGGTAGTCAGCATGATTTCTACTACATGGAAATCAACTTCCTCGCCCTTCAATGAATGGAACAACATGCTCCAAGTAAGCGGAGTGACCCCAATAGCCGTGAACCAAGATCTCCTCACATCCCTACTCAAAGTTCATGAATTGGTGTAAAGTGGATGGGATGGTCCCTGCCTTATGTATCCAGGGCCTTCCTAGTAGGGAAGAGGAGGTGTCCATTACTTGAAACAATATGGGAAATTCGACCGGCCCAATCTGCAAGGCCAAATAAATTTCTCCAATAACATCCTTCTGCGAACCATCAAAGGCTGTCACTTTTACGTGGCTTTCCTTGACATCCCTTAAATGAATTCCTAACTTCCGTAGGGTGGAGATCAGACAATTGTTGACTCTTGACACTCCATCGACCAACACTCAGGACACTACTTTGTCCCCACATTTAACAGTGATATGAAGAGCTTTGTTGTGACTTGCGCCCTCAACATGAAGTTCGTCTCTTCTGAAGGTGATCATATTTGCTTCGACCATTTTCCCAATTGTCGCAGCCAACGCCTCACTAGTGGTATTACTTTGTACAGTCACCCCACTTAGCACTTTCAATAGGGAATCCTTATGACTGTCAGAACTCATTAACAAATCCATGATTGATATTTGTGCTGGAGCTTTCTTCAGCTGTTGCTCCACAAAATACTCTTTGTTTGACATTCTCTTCCAAAATTCGGTGGCTTCTAGGTCTGTTATGTACCTTCTTTGAATTTTCTCTCTTCCCAAGTTCCCTTGATTGACATCTTCAGGGGACCTAGTCATACCATGGGCTGCGGCAGAGTCTGTCATTTTGGCCTTCCCGTTTTGATGGTATGTCTATGGGACGGTTTTGTATTCCCGACTTTCTTCATCTCTTATAGAAATGGCTGGTTGTCAATGATAGGTCTGAATAGTCATTGTCGGCCTCACTTGTACTGTAATCATTGGAGCCCTTTGAGGAAGGGTCCTAGCGGCTTCTGCATTTCCTATAGTGACAATTGTTCCCTTTAGGTCAAACTCTTCGTCCAATGTGATCATGTTAACTCTCTGATATCGGTGATTTGGCAGTGGATTACAATTCACATTGGGCGGCACCATAGTGCATTGGATGGCTCTGCTTTTGTTCAGTGTTTCAATCTTATTTTTCAGCTTAAAACAATCTTCAGTATCATGCCCAGACACATTGGAATGTACACGCATCTTTTAGTTGCATCAAAATACTTGGAGGGGTATTTAGGGACCCTTCATCCGACTCGGTGTATCAATCCTGATCTTCTCAATCTCTCAAATAATTGGGCTTGAGGCTCAGCAATCGGGGTATAATTTCTTGGACCCCTCTCTTCAAAGTTGGGATGAGGGCATGGTGCATAAGTGGGTCGATTTTGGTGAGTAGTGGTTTAGACAAAAGCCTATGGTCGTTGTGGCTTCGGGTTGTTATTGGCTCGAGGAGGGTTTTATTGTGGTTGAGGATGGTAATATGGCAGGGTATTATAGACTGTAGCGTTAGTGGGTAGTGGTGAATGATTGTTTGGGAAATATGAAGTGTTTCCGCTACTGATTGACCTAGATTGGATGGCCTTGCTGGCCGCTTGTAGTGCTGCCATGGATTATACTTTACCGTATTTTATGCCCTTTTCTAAGAAATCTCCCATCTTGACCAGCTTAGGGAATTTCTGTCCCATCATTCCCATCATCTTTTCGAAGTATATCCCTTCTTGGGCTCTGATGAACTACTTGGTTAATTCACTTTCGGCCAATAGAAGTTGCGCCCTGGCGGCCTCTGACCTCCACCGATGTGCATATTCTTGGAACAACTAGGATAGTGTTTTCTGCAGGTTCACCAGTGCGAACCAATCGAGAGTGATCTCTGTATTGAATCGAAAATGATTCATGAAGTCCTCCGCCATATCTTGCCAAGTTCTCCAATTTTGTGGATCCTGTCGAGTATACGAAGTGAGTGGTTCTCCCGTCAAACTTCTTATAAATAACTTCATCCTTAGCTTCGCATTCCTCCCCTCTCTGACTAACTTGTCATAATATGCCCTCAAATGTGCGTGAGGATCACCCATCCCATAGAAGATATCGAACTTGGGGGGTTTATACCCTGCTAGCATATCCACATCTGGATCAATACACATATCCTCGTTTTCCAAACTTTTACATCCTCGGGCAACTTGGAGGCTCTTCATTTGCTTTCTCAAGAATTGCAACTGCTCAGATACTGACTCTTCTTCCTTACGCCTGGCTTCCCTCTGCATTTCGGCATATTGGTCAATCTCAAAGGCACCCTGACCGTGACAAGTGCTGTAAATGTAGGTTTTGAAATGGCATACACAAGGGGAATGTACCGCTCATGGGTGGAAGCATGTGCCACATGTATGTGTTGGTTAGTAGTAAAAGTGACTCCATCACGAGGAGGGGTGTGAGTTGCAATGTTAGTAATAGGCTGGTTTCATGGTGTCTAAACGTACTGTGGTACGTAGGGAGTGTGCATAAGGGGATTTTGTGGATTTGCAAGGGTTACTGAGGGTATTACTTGAGTGGTAGGAGCTGAAGTTGGGGTGTTGTTGTTTTGGCATGATGTGGTAGAGAAGTGGTCAGGGATTGAATCCAAATAAGGGAATGGAGGTGGTTGAGGAAGCGTTGTCATGGCCAGGTGTACTAGTTCCCTAATATTCTGTACTTCCTCCCGTAGAGACTCCATTTCCTGGGCTATCCTGTCCACGTGTTCATCATTCCTAGTGTCGTCCTTTTCCCCTGACCGTGCCCGGTCTATCGGCTATGACCAGAGCATGTTCAGTTGGGTTTTCTACGGTTAACATCTTTCCCTTTGACCTTAGATTGTATGGTGGTTTCGCCAATTTTGGTCGACACAAACCAACTTTCTTTTTTCTTTTGGGGGTAATAATAAAGCAAAAGAAAAATAAGAAGAAAGAAAAAGAAAAAGGAAGAAGAGTCAATTTCTTCATTTATGCAAGCAGGAAATCACACAGAGCAATTAAGTCGTACATTAAGGCTAGTGCGTTGTCACGACCCAAACCGATGGGCCGCGACGGGCACCCGGTACCTTACTCAACTGAGTACCAACGTAATGTATCTTTCATATCATACTATCATAGGTAAATGGGCCAAAAGATTGTCATGCAATAACTAGAATGAAACATGAGGGAACACTCGTCGTAGGATGACCCAACACGTAATACAAACTTATACATATGACGTACAGGCCTATTAGGCCGGCATGATCCTTACTCAAAATATAGGCCGACAAGGCCATACAGTCTTTCATATATATGACATCTGTCTATAAGCCTCTAAGAGTACATAATATCATAAAGGCCGGGACAAGGCCACGCCATACTAATCATTACATGTCATAATTATACTGACCAAATAAGCAACTCCAGAGCAAATGGAGCGCACCAACATCTTCCGCTGAGCTGATAGCCTACTTGGAGGACTCTTAACCTGTCTATCGGGACTTACGGGTATGAAACGCAGCATCCCCAGGCAGAAGGAATGTCAGTACAAATAATGTACCGAGTACGTAAGGAATACAAATCAGTAAATAAAAGACATAGAGAAAAATGGAGTAAAAGACTCAACATGTAAGTCTGAATACCTCTGTGAATCATTTCATATTTATAATGTCATGAATATGCGTATAAATGTCATACCATGCATAGGTATATGCGTTCATAATATCATCAAGCCTTTGAGGGCATCCCGTCATATCATCTCGGCCACTATGGGCAAATCATCAACGTATACCAGCTGATAAGGCGGTGGTACCTATATAACGCCATAATCTTTTCCCATATCCCATATACATATTATATACATATATATGTATATATAATACCATCTGATTATGGTCAATATAAATAAATGCAATGCATGAGAAGTACGTCAATAAAAGCTCTCGGAATGTCATAAGACTATTGTTCCTTTGACTAATATCATGAAATAAACTTTATCAACTTACGTATTTTCTGAGACCCATGACGATATGATAGAATAATAGGACACATGGGGAATCAAGAACATATGCATCTCTAGTATTTCTATGAATATAGTCATTTATGGAAGTTGTGCATTTGCTCGTTTCGTTTGTATCGTATGGATCATGCCAAAAAGAAAGAAGGGATAGCCGTAACATACTTAAGGCTTATGCAAATGAGCCACCTATTTTATGAATTAAGAGTCACCAAATAGGGATTGATTTGCTGCCACGTTGGGGGAGGGGGGTAGGCTTATCCAAAATTATTCACTAATTTCCTTAATTAACTTGTTAGTCCCCCACTAGTCCAACAAGTAACCTATTACCCACATAATTAAGAATTATATCAAATTACTTAAAATACTACTCACTTTTAACACACTTTATACATCTCACCATCATGGTCATGTGGTACCTTGTATGACACTAGTCCATAAATATGGGGTATTATAGCTTGAACCGTATTTTACCTCAAAATGCCAAACTTCGAAAAAGCTCATTTTCTTTGATTTGCTTACATTCTTACCTTCACGAATTTAATTATCTCTTGTTTGAAATAGCATAATACTTATAACCTCAAAAATAATTTCATTCCCAAGCTTACGTCGATTGACTTACGGCGAAACTTTAACGTACGAAAATGCAGGATGTAACATCTCATTTTTGAGCTTTCATCAATTTACTTATGGCATACTTTCACGTATAAAAACATGGGGTGTAACATCATTTCCCCCTTTGGAACAATCGTCCTCGAATATTGACTGATGCAATTATCATTCTCATAACCCATAGCTCTTGCGAATACTTTAATACTCTGCTTGCCATCTAGGCAACTGTTCTGTGAATAAATCCAAAAGCCAAAGAATTCCCCCCTTTAGGCCTCTTTCTTACACCATGACTTGTGGTCGGAATCTTTCCAATATTGTAACTTTTGCTAGGGAATAGTCGCATAGGCGCACATACAAGGAAAGAGTCGTATATGCTACCTTCTGTCATGCAGCCTATACGACTTTTTCCTTATATGTGCGCCTATGCAACTATTCCCTCCAGCCTTTACCCAATCTCTAGGCCTCATTTTGTGAACATATATAGAAATATGACAAGCTGTCCCTCTAGGTGTCATTAGCTTTACTACATCTAAGTAGGCCATACTATCCCATAACTCTTATTTCGATGTATCGTTACTGAGGTCTGCTACTAAAATCCAGGTTATCTCGTTGCTCATCCTATATGCATAAAGTTAAGTCTTTTAACGCATCTTCATTACTGTTCATCTTAAGACTGATGTCCTAATCTCACCTCATAATTTGTAACTTTTATTCATCCATTGTTGATTCACCTCAATGTTGATCTACAATTTACCATTGATAATTTGAAACTTCTTACGTAATCATTAGGGCTCACGTTGCATCGAGGAACACTTGAAGTGATTTTCCTGATCCACCTAGGGGAGATACCATACTTCTGTAACTGTATTTCATAGCATCCCAATGTGATTCACTATATTTAATCGAATGCCCAATTGTCATCCTTTAGCTATCACAATTACACCTTTATTCTACTACCAGGGCAACATAGCAGGCTTAAACCTCCATTTAGGGACTAAGTGTCCCAAAACACTTCAAAAATCAAAACAAATCATCCCGGCAAGTCACAATAGCAGAAATGGATATGGGAGAAGTAGTAAATAAGGGATCGGGGCTATTACTCTCAAAATGACCTGTCGGATCGTTACATAAATACAAGTAGGATAAAATAACAACAAACGATGTAACAAAATGCAACAAGCAGTGTATTAAACTAGCGAAGCAGTAAACAATAATAAAGGAGTTTAAGGAGAGAATTGGACTCCAGAAAATGGGCCTAAAACAGGCAGGCCCAATAGTAAGAGACTGCTACGACTGACTTCAGACTTCCAAAAATGCAGTAGTGCTGGGCTTCAGCCTGAGTTTCATTAGGAACTCGGTAGGCCCAAACAAATGTACATGTCCAAAAGAAAGATAAGGTCATTAGATACACGTTCTATGTATTCTACGATGTATGAACCATATAAACAGATAATTGGAGCAAAAAATGTAACAAACTACCAATATTCAAATACTATAAGAAAATTATACTCATGTGGTGGTTATAAGTGGAAAATAATTTACATTGAAAACCTTTCGTTGTCATTAAACACTAAACCCCCTAAAGAACCAAATGTGTCAATGAACTAAGGGCTAAGGAGAGAGTTCTACTCAAGGTCGATGTCCCCTTCGAATCCCCCGACACTTCAAAGTTCCCAAGGGTCTCAAGGCCCAGGGCAGTGCTTGTGCCGGGGAGAGTAGCCCAACCTAGAGTTAAACTCCACTCCCTAATACCCCTAACCCCTAACGACTCATTGTTTTCTATGGGTTTAGGTGCCAATGAGGCCTTTTCAATGTAAACTAAATACTATAATATTCCCTACCACAAAAGTATACCTTCCCTCTTAATAGAATAACATAAGGATACAAAAATAACATCATTCTATAACTACATTACTAATATCATATGAAGGATACACATATTAAATAAGTCAGATATATATGGGGGGGGGGGGATAGAACACTAAGCCTTAACGCCAAAGACCTAGACACTTAGGATCATATTCAAAGGATAGGTAAAGAGGACACAACTCAAGCATGCAACAACCCAGAAACATAGATGCTTCTGCCTTGGCAGACTAATTATGGGTTGATTAGCTTAGGTATTGCCACTAGCATATGCACAGACTGACTACACTGCTTGGAATTCTTAGAAGCATCAACAAGGATTCAAACAAACAATCACATCAAAAAACTCTTATAGGTGTTATCAAGAATATCAGAACATGATCCGGATTCTTCGTATGACTACATGCTTACAGACTCAAACATGGAACTCCTAAATATGCTTAACAAGATCATTCTAATAAAAGTATTAATCTTGAATAAACCACTATGTTCAAACAGTAGCAATAGAGAACTTCTCATAAGGTAAAAAATCAGATTCCGTTTCAGAATAGCAGGAAAGAGAGGACCGAATACAATTTCAAAACAAAAGCATGGAGTCATGAAGCCAAACAGGGGAACATACAACATTTAAAATCAACTACACACAGATATTTTAGTGGTCTTACAAAGACAGGGTAGGTTTCAGAAAATCATCAGTGTCATAAAGGAAAATTAAGACAGAAAAGGTGTTGTATCAAACAGATTTAACTCAACCATGTAACTGAGAGTTATATCTAAACATGAGGCAACTATATTGAGCTTAACAACAGTTACTAGTCGACTATAACAAACATGATTATGACTTATTTTTCATGAAAATGTATGACTTAATCTTAGTAGAATGTATACAACAGAGTTATTGATATGCATGAAAAACAAGTTCAACTCAACAAGACTGTTTCATACAGATGCAACCAACAATTGGATATGAACATGAGAATGTCATAGTGATAACCCAGAAGTTTCCGTCAGAGTTAGCATATGCAGGTATAGAGAAGGAGAGCACTTAAACACTTTGACTTTTCATGCTACAGTTAAGTAGTGAAGGGTTAAACTATGAACTTTCAAGTTTTGTCCTAATTAGGATTATCAAACAATAATCTTGACCACAAGGATGCAGGAAAACAGTGTATAGAGATAAAGATCAATATAAAGGTCACAATAGAACTATTGACAGAAAATCTAAAGTTTAGACAAGCATAGAAGTATTAAGGCACATTAAGGGAACTTAATCATGCAGACTATTAAGATGCAGAAATGAGAGTCATTAAAGTCATATAACAGTCTAGTCGATATCAATTTGAAGATATTCAGAAATATGACAAAGGATCACATATCAACAATACCTTATCATGAACATGGAGATAATTTTTTTATATTAATGATAACATTACAAACGACTACAATTAATAGAAGACAACAAGCATATTCATAATATTCTAATAAAATGATCAAAAAGAGAAGAGTTAGAGGTGTACTGACCTTCTCGAGGGCAGCAGACCAAATGGGACTCGTTTAGCCGTTAGAATCCAAGAACTAAAAGACTTCAACCAAATGAATACCTCAGAGCAAAATCAGAATTCGAGTGAGAACTTAGCCTTAGTCGAAGAAATTCTAAATTAGTATATTGATTTTCTACCTTTTTTTGGCTATTCTTGGTGTGTTTTTCTTCAGTGGTTGGTGATGGTAGATGAAAACATTAAAGGCCCTATTTATCTTGCCATTTAAGGCTCTAGGGTTTTAAAGGATTCAAGAAGATAGTGGAATGTGACGAAGCTCAGATGATGCAAGCAAAACGAGTGAAAATTGAAGACATCGGGGGGGGGGGGGATCATGAGAAGATTTTACATGAGTGAGGCAGGCTGACTGTTGAAGGCAAAATCCATTGGTCAAAGCTCCAATGTCCAGAGGTCATTGCATGTGACCTATGGACTTTGAGCAATCATAATGAGGCTCTGAAATGTGCTCATGCATGCTCCGATTTAACAAAACACGAAGAAAATTCAGATATTTGAAGTTGCATCTTTGAGTCTAGGGTTTCAGATTAGGGGTTTTGAATTTAATCAACGAAAATGGAAACTGAAATCACTGTCCTCACAACCTAGGGATAAAGCAGACGAATCTGTAAGTTGGATTTGAAAGAACAAAGAAGAAATCAGGCCAACGATGTTTTGATCTTAGGGTTTCAGATTTAGGTGTTTCAAATTAGTGATTGAAAGAGGGAATTCGAAGCATGATTCATGGATAGAGAGACAGATGGGATGACCCAGAGTGGTTTTGAGTGACCTTGCACAAATTTGTGCAAGGTTTTGGATACTTATGGCTGATGGAGATGAGAGAAAAAAGAGAGGAAAGGGAAATGAGGGCGGCAATCAAAGGGGAAAATGATTTACGGTTCAGGGTAATGGGAAGGCCATCTCTAGGGTTAAGGATATAAGATGGAACCTGGGCCGTTGGATCTGATGATCAATGACCCTGATAATTTGGTCATTTAGGATTTTTGGGGAGAATGTTTTGTGTCCGTTAGATTATAAGATATAGATGGAGGAGATGAGATCACGGGGGCGGATTTTTAAGAATCAAACGAAAATTGGAGATTAAATGTGAGCCATTGATCAGATGAACCAGTGGTTCAGATGCATGTGTGTTTATTTTGTGAGTAATAAGGGAGGGTGATGTGGCGCAAGCTCATTGGCTCAATGAAGGTGGCCTGGATTGCCATGTCAGAATGGAAATGCGGCATTTGGAATGGGTCAGATCCGCTTGGGCTTGGCATTTGGACTGGAAATAATTTAAATGGTAGCCACTTTATGATTAATTAGGGAATTGGAATTGCAGCCTATTAGTCTTTAATCCCTTTAAAATAAATTTAATTAAACTTAATTAGTTTATTAAAATATAGTAAAAATTATAATTATCAAATATACTACTAATTATTGCAATTAATTATTTGTGAAATACTTTGTTTTTTTCTAAATTGTAACACTAATTTTGAATTATTAACATAGTAGTCTAATTTACTGGAAATTATGGACTAATTCATTAAATTAGCTATATAGTCCTATGCGATGTATATAAAAGTTATTTTAATAGTTTTAACATAGTAAATATATTTGTAATTACATAATAGTAATACTACGTGATTAATATCAAAATTAATATTTAATTAATTTTTTAAAATAGGTATTTATACCTAGAAAACACTTACAAAATACTTATTGTAAATTATTAAGTATAAATAAATTAATTTTAAAAGGGAGGATCAAAATTGGCCGTCAATAACGATTGTTCCGGAAGCAGCGAATCGTGAAAAACTTCTAAGTCGACTAGAACAAAGCCAATAGGGAAAAACAAGTACAAAAATATTTAACACAAATAGAAAGGGCACAAAAAGAGATCCATAAAATATTTCTTTGCAGATAACAATGGAGGCTCAAAATTGGGAATTACAAAAGAATGTCTAAGAAGGAGCTTGAGGCTTATATCACATGCTGGACTCTGAGGACCAGTGGTTGAAGGTATATTTATATTCGCAACAACCATGGGAATTGAGGACTTGGGACATGGGGAATATCTTCCTCTTCACCACCTTCACCTGTATCCTCCGAGCCATCTTCTATGGACATTGGGTCTTTGTCCGATGGGTCTCCGCCATCAACGGCCATCCCCTCGTGCCCACGTAATTTCTATGTTGCTTTTCCCTCTGTACTCCATCGATTTCACCTCTATTTCCATCGTCATCTACCTTTCGTCACTTTCCACTTAAACTTCAAATATGCTAAAAACCCTAGGCATTGAATGCCACTATAAATTGGAGCTTTAATGGCTCACCTACCAATAACCAACACACAGTCGAATATCATCAGAAAAGAATAAGGTTCCTTATTTTTTACTATTTTCTTTTTCGGTTTTGAGTTTCTTTACTGCTCGATGTTGAAGTTTGGTTCCTAACGGCTAAACAAAAGGCTTCTTATTTGGTTTGCTGCTCCATAGAAGGTTATTATACACTGACCCTCCCTTTATTTGACTGATTGAGTTGTTTCATGCTTACCATATTTTCTTCTGTTGATTATCTTTCGTTTATGATGTATGTTATTGGTTTGTGACTGATGATCTTGTCTTGATATTATGTGTTATACTCATTGTTTGAGTGAGTTGTTTTTCCTGATAATCTATAACTATTCCAATGTTGGTTGATTATTCTGTGAACTTAATGAATCTTACTAGATAAATGCTTCCTAAAATTAGTAACTTAAGTCCTAATGAACTTATGCAGGAGCTACGAGATTGTGATGATTCTATGTGTGTTTTATTAGCTGTACTATCATGTTTGCTAGCCTAAGTCAAGCTGTGTCCTCGACATATTTGGTGTCCTATTAAGGACTCATGTCTGATACATCCCTGCTATGTTGGTTCTTGGGTTATCAACTCTATATTATCTGTTAATACATCTAAAATCGATCTTCATCATGGTATCCATGTTATACACACTTAACTTGTCTGCTTGGACTTACTAATCTTCTATTGAAACCATGTCTTCTCTACACATTTAAAATTCTCCTGTCCTTGTGATTTGGACCTCTATAATAAATTCACTAGCTAGATATTAGGTAATCTGCTCATCTGGTGTGTTGTATGATCCTACAACCTTTTAGAAACATCAATGTATATATGCTTGAGTATCGTTGTTTTAGCTTCTACACTTGTGTGTCTTGTCCATGAACTTCTTGTTTCTTTTTCATTTGATAAAGGTTCATGCTTAAGGTATTATACTCTTCACTTAAACTATGCTACCCTATAGAAGAAAGTTGAGCCTTGCCTATTCTGATTACTTAACAACATAGAATCTGGAATATAGGTTAACTGTTATCACTCATGAACCTAAAGAAAACTCACTCATCCTTATTTGTCTTTTTTAAAAGGATACTGCTCAACCTTAAGTTATTTTGGCTAGATTCTAGCCGTTCGGAGTTGGATAATCGAGGGAAAGACCTACTAATGGATTGAGTTAGCATGTTTTGAGGTAAGTATCTTGCGTAACTTTGTATGGGGGAATTACCCCTTAGGATTGGTGTTGTTTGGGATAACTGTGATGTGTGAAAGCCGTGTACGCAAGGTGATGAGTGTGTGCACGGGCTAAATATGGAAATTTATCGGTTTTAACTATGTAGATTCCTTTCATGCCTTGATTGAGTTACTTGAACATGATATATTCATCATCATTAGGCTATTTTCATATGCTCTACTTCTCTTATCTCTCACTTGTTAATTGCTCTATATGTTTAGTTGAAGTTGTTGTTTCCTCCATTCCTTATTCATTATTTAACCGTGAATGTTTTATTTGAAGTTGTTATTCTTGGAATATCTTATTGTTGAAATTGGTATTGAGTTATAAATACCGTGATGCATATTGAGGCAAGGCTATAAAGTGTGAAATACTATTTTTGTTGAGTTATTCCTTTTCGTTTGTTATTGTTGAGACTCTTGTGCACATTGTGGTTGAGCCATGGGCTATTTATTGTGAAAATACCATTATTGTTGATTTCTTTGGCAAGTTGTGATATTGGGCACTTGAGGTGCGATGTGTGATATTGATACGCATGCGGTGGTATAAGGTTTTGGGGCTGAAACGCATGTGGTGAGATAAGGTGGGCTAAAATGCGGGAAGCTATTTCTGGAAATTAATTTTCAAAACTAAATGCAAGGCTCCCGTGATGATACAAGGAAAGATTGTGAATTTTTTTGTTATTGGGACTACGAGACGGTATCTTGGTAGTGACTGTTGTTGATACTTCTCTATTAATTCACTTCTATTTGGTTGTTTCATTTCTTTAGCATAACATCCCTTGTTTTCTTCCGTGATGCATTATTTGTCTTAGTCAGTGTAGTTAATCTTGGTATATTTCTTACTTGTTTCATTTTCATTGTTATTATTATTACATTGTTAATTACTCGTTCTGTTTCTTACTTATTCCAATAGGGCCTTGACCTGACCTCCTCACTACTCTACCGAGGTTAGACTTGGCACTTACTGGGTACCATTGTGGTGTACTCATGCTACGCTTCTGCACATCATTTTGTGCAGATCCAGGCACTAGTGAGCCGTACTCAGTTCGAAGAATTCAAGGTATACCTGTCGACTTCTGCAGGCCTTGGAGTCTTCCTGTATCTAGATTATGTTATTTCCTTATCCTTTTATAAACACTAATGTATAGAGATGTTCAGTACCATATTATAGAGCTTGTGACTTGTACTCGTCGGGTTTTGGGAAGTTCTATATACTGAGTTGCGTAATTCCTTTATATTAGTTGTTGAGTTATTCATACTTTAATTATTATTTCAATTATATTCTGCATGAATGTTAGGCTTACCTAGTCTTAGACACTAGGTTCCATCACGACATCCTACGAAGGGAAATTGGGGTCGTGATATCGGTGAACAAATGAAACAATACCTGTAATAACTGCATCAAATGCCTTCGCCTCGGGTCTACCTGGAAATACGAAGTATCGGGCCTGAACTCTACCTGAATGACCTTTTCCTCTAGGGCATCCCCTAACTGCCTGAGCTCACCCTCTAGCTGGTGGGGTTGGTGGTGTAGCGACTGAAACTGGAGTCACTACCTAGGAACCCTACTGTGATGTGCCTCTACCTCGTCAGGGAAAATCCCTCTTGATATGCCCTACCTCTCCATACTCAAAGCAAACCTCGAGCTGAGAATGGTTGCTGAATCTGAGGCTACCTTTGATATCCTCAATACCCAATGAAAAATCCCTGGGCTGAAGGAGTACGGTAGGAGCTCGCTGTTGGTAATGCACTGAATGAAGACATAACCAGAGCATGACGAGCAAGCTGATAAGATCAAGGGTCTAGCCTGCTAGGGTGACCTTTCCTAGAATGATCGCTACCTCCAGACGAGGTACCACTGAAACTGCCAAAATATTGGGGCTTCTTGCCCCTCACCACCATGGCCTCCTTCCTCTAACTCCGAATGCCCTCAATCTTGCGCTCTATGTCCATAGCTTAAAGAAATATAGTACCACTTTCTGCGTCCCTAGACATAGAGATCTTGATACCAAAATTTAACCCAGCAATGAACTTTAACACCTTCTTAACCCCAGTGGGGATCAGAAAAGCAGCATGATGTGATAGCTCATTGAATCTGATCTAATACTCGGTCACAGACTTACGACCCTACTAGAGGTGCTCGAACTGACCCTGCATCTCCTCCCTCTGCTTGATGGGAATGAAATTCTCTCAGAAGAGATTGGAGAACTGACTCCGGGAAAGTGCAAGTGACCATACTGGCTTGCTATGCTCATTTGACTGCCACCACCACTTGGTTGGCCCCTAAAGTTGAAATTCAGTGCAGATGACCCTATTGGACTCCACCAAACCAATATTTTGAAGAATATCCTAATAACCATATAAGAAATCATGCTCATCTACAAAAGGATCCCAATTAAACATGGATGACCCATCTTCCTGCTCCTCCTCAGACTTAGTGGCCTCCACTACTGGCTTAAAAGCAGCTAGGGGAATATGTCCCCTACTTTGTACCACCCCTAGAATCTGATAACCAGCTGCAACCTACTCAAGAGTGTGAGTAGTGAGAGTCTATACCCCTCCCCCGACTTGAGAAGTAGTCGGTGCCATATGAAATACTCTGGTCTGTGCTAGGCCTTCCACCAAACAAACTAAACGAGAAAGGGCATCCTAAAGTATTGGGGAAGTAATAAAACCCTCTAGGACCTGAGCTGGTCCAACTAGCTCACCCTGATCGAAGTCCTGCTCCTCCACCAGAGCTACTAGTGGCGCCATAGTGGCTACCCTAGTAGGAGCTCTAACCACAGCGTTGTCCCTGCCTCTGCCTTGACCACGACCTTTCATATCCCTAGACAAAAGGGCTGGTGCCTGCCCAACTACTCCCGATAAACATGTTCTCACCATCTGCAAGATAATAAAAAGACAAAGATTCAAACTTCGGATCAAAAAAGCCGCACAATGAAGAATGAAATATGGGTTGTTTCCTAATATCTTGTAGCTTCTCAGAGATAAGGACAAATGTCTCCTAATCAATTTACAAGTATCTACTAGACCTGCTCGTGACTCATGAGACCTACACAACCTAGAGCTTTGTTACCAACGTCTCATGACCCAAAATCCCACCTCAAGACCGTGATGGCGCCTACCCGAACTTGCTAAGTAAGCCAAGTCAAAATCAACAAATAAAGTCCATATATATTATTTAACAGAGATAGATAATAATGCAAAATTAATACAGTCCCGATACAATGATAATATTGGATAAAACCCAAGCACGTCCTAAACACGGCCAACACAATATGCCCCAAGAGTAGGTGTCACTAGTACACATGCAAACTACTGAAATGAGATCAAGCATGTGTACATATAAAACTATTTGAAATTAAAATAGACAAAAATAATAAAAAGGGATAGGGACTCGAGGACTGCGAAGTAGATCTGTGAGGTGCAGCTCACCTTAAGTCTCCGTGAAAACTCCTAGCCTAATCAAGAAGCTATGTTAGGACCTACCTGAGGATCTACACAAAAGGATGTGCAGAAGCGTCATATGGGTACACCACAATCGGTACCTCGTTAATATCAAGTCTAACCTTGAAGAAGTAGTGGCAAAGCTAGATACTTCCGAATACTTACCACACAATTGCAATAACGGAATTTTATAACTGGACAATAAGTAACATCATGAATAACTAAAGTCACAAATATCGACAGAGTACTAAGCATGCTTTTTCTAGAATAGAAATAACAACAATGCTGCTCAAGTACCGAAATAAAAGAAAACATACTCATATAATGGAATCGGGGCTCCCAATTAGCATATAAGGATGTCAAGTAACAGATAACATGTAAATAAATATATCTAAATGAGTCACTAGTAAGGATGCATGCTCAGCCGGTACAAGATCCATGCACCCCGATACATAATCCATGTCGACCCGGTAAAAAATCCATTTACCAACCACGCTCACAGGGCTCAAAGTAACATGGTTTATCACTTAACTCTGGAGAGACAGATCCAAATCCAAGTGTAAGAGGGGTATAATAGCATCCCTCATAAATCAATATCCGATCATCATGTTCAATGTGCCATATCTATGTCTCACCCGCACGCTTACTCTTCGTACCAATGTCCTCAGTCCAAATCACGTATCCATTATAGAAACTGTATCTATATCCTCAAGAATTATAGATACAAGGTACACAAGGACTTATTAAATATTAGACGGATATGTGCACATGAAATTTCTATGTGACTACAGACAATTAAACAATTTAACATATAAAGAATAAGTTCCCATGCATTCACCATTAATCACAAGCTTAGGCATGATATCTAACATGGATGGGAGAGCAAACGTAGCCACATAAGCTAAATAAATCATGAATCAAATGAGCACATAGTCAAACAAAGCATAAAATATTCCAATTTCTACCCGTGGTCATGATATAAACTCGGTGTATGCATATACGCTGGCCACCACGTATATACACCACCCCCAATACCTCCAACACATCTCAAACAAGTCAAATCCTAGGGATTTCCCTATTAACAAAGTTAGGAGACTTACCTCCACTCGGTAGCCTCTAATCTCCCAAAATAGTCTTTCCTTTCAAATCAACCTCCAAACGAGCCAAATCTAGCCAAATAAAACTCAATAACGTCAAACAAAGCAATATGAATCGAACCCAAATGATAAAGATTGAATCTTTAATCAATTGCATAAAATAAACCAAAAACGTCAACCCAGGCTCGCCTCTCAGAACCTGAAAGAAGTAACACATCCCGACTACCATTCAAATACGAGTTTAAATATTCAAAATCGACTCCAAATCGGGGTTCAAATATCTATTTTTACCTTATAAAAGTTTTGCCAAACCCCTAATTTCTTCTTAGATTCACCAATCAAATGCCAAAATGAAAGGTAGAATCATGAATAATAACCAAATCTGAGTGAAGAACACTTACCCAATCCAAGTGGGTGAAGATCTCCTAAAAAATGCCTCAATCTGAACTCCCAATCTCAAAATATGATAAAATGAGCTCTACATCCCGAAAATAACAAGTTTTACTTCAGTCCAGTATTACACTTCGCGATCATGGGACCAACTTCACCCTTACAAAGGCCAAATCTGTGCATAGTTACTTCCCCTTCTTCTTGAACGCGAAGCCCTTACGCAAACGCGATGCCTGATCACCTGCTGAGCTTACGCGAAAGCGAGCCTAGCTCTGCGAACGCGAAGGCATTCCTTCCTCCTGGCATCACTCCTTCACGAATGCATCCTCCTCATGCGATCATATTGTTTCAGCCCTATCCTCTCTGTGAACGCGTGACTTTGTTCACAGATGCAAAGTGGAAAATCCTTTTTCATGTTCCCTCTTCTTCGCGATCGCGAGACTAGGTCCATGATCGTGAAGCACTACAACACACCAAAAACCAGAAATCCAAACGAAGAAGAAATGGTCCGAAACTACCCGAAAACAAACCCGAGCCCCCCGGACCCCATCCAATCATACCAACAAGTTTCAATACCTTATCAAAACTTGTTCAAATGCTCCAAACACCACGACTAACATTAAACACAAGAATCTACAGCCAAAACACATGCTAAGCTTCTCTTAAGTTCATCATATTCCAAAACTTCAAACCAAACGTCCGATTCACGCTTAACCAATCTTGATTAAGCCCAAACATTGCACATAAGTTCCAATTGAAACATCAAACCTATTCCAATTCCCGGAATAACAAATCGAACCCGATAACACCAAAGTCAACTACCTTAAATCCTCTCGATCCGTCATAAGCTCACTCGTGAGGTCTGCTGCCTTGAGCTCCTGAATCTACACAAAATTGTGTAGAAGTGTAGTATGAGTACACCATAATCAGTACTCAATAAGTATCAAAACTAACCTCGGTTAAGTAGAGACGAGGTTCAACTCATGTAATCCTCACTAGTCAAAGAACTAGTGTAATATATCAAAAACTAGCAACAAGAATATATATAATAGAGTGCACTACCAACAATCTCATTATATTATGGGATAACAACTCAACGCAAGAAAATCCATTTTTGAAAAACAAATCAATAAATAGAAACAGAGGCATATATCACCCTCGTACTAAATATTTCGTCACAATAACAATATCCACCCTTATCGCTCTATACCCCCGACACAATAAAAATATTAATCCCAATCGCTCGGCAAAACCTTGTGCCAACACCCATAAATCCGCCCAACATCTCCATATGTGCCATAATCATAATCAAAGTTATGCCAAATTATTAGCAAAAGATATACGCTCATAATTTGTAATGTTCACAAGGACATGATATTAATAAGATGAGGATAAGTGTTCAACATATAAAGTATGACTGTGGCTAAATCAATTATAGTAATCAAGTTCATGCAGTCTTATAGTGAATAAACATGTTTCATATAGTGTATATCATCCGAATAAGGAATATTAGAAGCCTAAGGTCTAATCCAATCATAAACCAAATCCTAAGGGGTATTCTCTCACAAATATTTAGGCAAGATACTTATCTCAATAAGCATAAATCAATCCTTTAAAATAGCCTTTTCTTTAAAAATCACCTCCTCCGGCTCCAATCGGACCAAAAACGCAATAATATCAAACAATGCTAAATAAATCAGTTCAAAAAATAAAGTCCCAATCTTTACCCAATTCCAAAAAAGTCAACAAATATCAACCCTGGGCCCACACGGTCAAAACCCGAGTTAAGGGATAGATCCCGACTACCCATAACCCCACGTGTCCAAATATGTTATTATATTCCAATACCGAATCCAAATTCTGTTTAAAATCTCCAACATTTATATTTTAAAACATGGTAAAAACCCCCTAAATATTCTCTTCCAAATTCCATGATTTAGGTGTAAAATTTCATTGGAAAGCAGGTTATAATATCAAAATGAGGTGAAAATCCTCTTCCAATGTCGCCCCTCTGTAAGTCTAGGTTTCCAAATATGAGAAACATGGGTCTAAGTATCGAAATGGCTCAAATAAAATCAGATGCGAATGTCACATTTGCGACCAAGGGTTCGCAAATGAGACCATCGCAAATGCAAAGAAGAGCTCGCAGATGCAAACACGACCCTAAGCTGTAGTCTTCACAAATGCGACCAAGCGTCGCAAATGCAATGTCCCATTTGCAAATGTGGACATCGTAATTGCGACACCATCTTCACAAATATCAAGCAGGCCTTATGAGCCATTCATTGCAAATGCGATTAAGATTCGCAAATGCGAATAGACCATCACAAATGCAAGGTTTGCAGCACCAGCGAAACTTTTCCAAACTAATCCAAAACAAATCTGAAACTCACCCGAGCCGCTCGGGCCCCATACCAAGAATCCACACAAGTATATAGACCTCATACAAACTGGCGCGCAAGCGCAAAACATCTAAATAATATCAAAAACCATGAATGGAGCACCAAAACGGATCATGCAAACCTTATAATTCAAGAAATTCAATATTCACAACCAAGCATCTGATTCCTATGAAACCAACTCAGAATGAGACCAAACTTTGTGCTCAAGTTTTGAATGACCAAACAGACCTATTTCAAGTCCCAGAACAACAATATAAACTCGATAGCCTCAAGGTCAACTCATGGTCAAACATATAAAATTTTTAAACCTTCAAATTGCAAACTTTATTATGGCCTTACATGGATTGAGGTGATGTGACATCACCCATGGTGATGTGTATGATGAGTTATATAGTGATTTCACGGCTTTTAAATGACTCATGGCACATCCAAGATGAACGTATGTTTATGCGGGGGAGTATGTATCGATCCAACCTATCATTTTGAGCTTTAGCATTCTGTCAGGCACTTTGAGACTTTGAGTAGCTTCATATGACGTATTAGGACTTGCGTGTATGAATCATTTTGATATTCGAGTGGTTTATGATTGATTTGATATAGTGATTCTTAATTTTAAAGCTTTAAGTTGAAAGAGTTGACCAAGGTTTTACTTTTGGTTAAACGACCTCGGAATTAGGATTTGATAGTTTCAATAGGTTTGAATGGTGATTTTGGACTTGGGCTTATGTTCGGATTTGGGTTTGGATATTCCTAGAAGGTTTTGTCTCTATTTGTCGAAGTTGAGAAATAAAAGATTTGAAGAGTTCATAGGTTTTACTGGGATTTTACTTCGGTGGTATCGGGCTCCCGTTGTGGTTTTTAGACTTTGGATAGGTTTGTTTAGCTGATTCGTTCTTTTGCGCAAAGTTTTATTGTGACCCAAAATAGTTTAGTGTGTTTAGGACGTGTTCAGCAATTTGTGAATTTTGTAAGTTAAGAGAATGATTTTATCTTCGATTCTTGGTTTTGATGTTAATTGTGGTTCTTCGAGCCTTTGGATAAGTTTGGATCAGGTAGGTGGACTTGTTGGTATATTTGGAGTGCGTTTCTGGAGGCCCGGGTGCATTTCGAGAAGGTTCCAGACCCTTTTGGGAGTTAATGGCATTTCTAGTTTTGGTGTGGCCGCACCTGCGGTGGCGCATTTTCAAGTGTTTGTATCGCAGTAGCAATATGGGAGCAATCTTGGGAGAGTCTCATATGCGATGTGGTAGCGCAGATGTGATGTCCATTTTTGCAAAGAAGACGCATATCTGCAAGTGTTATTAGTCTAGGCGTGTCCTTGGGGGATAATGTGCGCTCCAGCAGAGTTATTTGTCGCATTTGTGGTAGTCAGCTGGGAAATGTTCTCATTTGCAAACTTTGTGGTGCAGAAGTAGGCTCACAAGCTAGTTTTTGGGTCGCAGATGCGAGAGGCCCTGATAGCATGTTAGATTTGGATGGTTTTTTCTTTTCTCATTATTCTGAGTTTTGGAGCACGGTAAAAGGCGAATTTGGAGGAGATTTTCACTACTACTTTAGGGGTAAGTAATTTCTAGTTGGATATGATTATATATCTTTATTTCCCATGGATTTACACATTTTAATCATAGAATTTTGAAGGGAAAATTTGGGGTTTTTGTGTACACTTTAAGAGAGTGTATTTTTGGAATTTGATACCGATTTGGGCCTGTTTTGGAATGTAATCGGTAGATTATAGCTTATTGAGATTTGGTATTTGTTCAGATTTTGTGCACCCGACCCGGGTTGACTTTTGTTGACTTATTAGAAATTGTTCTAAGATTGAAGCTTCATTGATGGGGATTTATTCCTATGACATTGGTTGACTTCCTTCGATGATGTTTGGTTAGAATCGAGCCGGTTTGAGGTGATATCTCAAGGAAAACGGATTTTGGAGCTTTGGTCTAGATATGAGGTAAGTGTCTTGCCTAGCCTTGGTTGAGAGAAGTTTTCCTAATAATTGATATTATTTTCTTCATGTGTGGGTGATGTATATATGAGGTGATGAGAGTATATACATGTTCCATGGGTATTCATGCTAGGGATAGATTCTAGACTACTTTATGCCTTGTTTGCTTGTGTGTTCTACGTGTTCTATGTTTTACTCAATTGATTGACTACGAGAGCACAATAAACAATATTATAGTTATTGTTGAGGCTCGTGGTACCTTATCTTGAGCATGATGAACTATTCTTGAGATCGTTGTTATAGTCGCTTTAGACGTAGTCACACATATGTTATGAACACACATATGTACTTGTTAGTCTTGTGTTATGCCTTAAATTGATGTATGGCTACTTGAGTTTCCTACCCACGTTAAAACTATGAAATAACTTTTGATGCTTATTTGGGCAGGATGATTATTTTGATGGCATATTACATGTTGGGTCCATGGTCATACGTACATATAGGCATACATCTTACTTAGGGATCATCTCTCGTATATGTGCATGCATCCGTTCATGGTTATTTATCTATCCATATGCAGTATATATGCTTATGTCTTATTCATATGCATACTTTCCTACATATGGTTCTTGGATATGGATTGAGGTTATGGAACGAGGTTTCTTCCGCGTGAATATTGTGATTTTGTTATTGATTTGGCACGAGGTCTTTGCCATGAGGTGGCTGTGATATAATAGTATTTTTGGCAGGATGTCTTTGTTGTGCGATTATGTGGTTATTGATATAATTGTAGAATGAGGTTTCTTCTATGCAGTGTACGAGGCTTCTGCCGCGCAACACGTGGATATGGATCCATCCCACTACGGTCACCCTCTCATGTTTCTCTCTTCATGATGTACACGCAAGTTGTGAGAAACCGACGAGTTTCTGGTTGACTGTGATGTGAAATCCAATCTGATGAGTTATTGAGCATAAAGGTGGAATCTTGGCAAATCAAGTGATCATTGTGCATATCCATGCATTTACATGCTTTATACACGCATATCATCTCCATATGCAAGTTGATGCATTTTTCATATGTATGAGACATGTTAGTGAGTTGTTAGACTCTCAGAGAGTGTCTGTAAAAAGAGAGTAATCATCATACATTGTAATGTTGGACTCATGTAAGAGTTTCTTAAACATGGTATTTAGAAATCGATATTGAATTGAATCATTGTTATGTACATACACTCTATGGTCATATATGAGTATTTGCACACACAATACTTGGTGCATGTCTATATCGTGTGCGGAGTTGGTGCAAGTTGTATTTGCATGATCTGTTTAATTGGCAAAGCTTGTTTATTATCTTTACCCCAGCTGCGCACCTTTATTATTGATATTCGTTATTATGTCACTATTTCTTTGGACACATATCTATATTATACTTATTATTGAGTTGCACAACAACAACAACATATATAATATTATCACACACCATGAGGTCTGGGAGGGTAGTGTGTATGCAGATCTTACCCCTACCTTGTAGATAGAGAGGCTATTTTCAATAGATCCTCGGCTTAGGAAAGCTTAAGCACCACGTTAATGAAAAGATATACAAGAAGGGACAATACTAAAAAAAGCATGTAAAAGCAGCATAAAAAACAACAAGATAGTAAGATGACCAAAATGAAAGAAAAACGACGGGTAGTTGTAGAAACCTACTAGAATTACAATGCGAGAGTGTGTAGTAATACTACCGGTATGAAGAATCTAGACCACCTACCCTACAACACTAATCGTCGACGTCTACACCTTTCGATCAAGGGTCATGTCCTCGGCCAGCAGAAGCTGCGCCATGTCTTTCCTAATCACCTCTCCTCACTTCTTCTTCGGCCTACCTCTACCTCTCCGTAAGCCCTCCAATGCCAACCTCTCACACCTACTTATTGGGGCATCTATGTTCCTGCTCTTCATATGTCCAAACCACCTAAGCCTCGCTTCCCACATCTTGTACTCAATAGGGGCCATATCTACTTTGTCGTGAATAACCTCATTTCTAATCCTATCTAACCTGGTGTTCCCACACATCCATCTCAACATCCTCATCTCTGCTACCTTCAACTTCTGGACATGGGCGGTCTTGACTGGACAACATTCGGCCCCATACATCATAGTCGGGCTGACCACCACTCTGTAAAACTTACGTTAAAATTTTAGTGGCACCTTCTTGTCACACAGAACACCGGAAGCGAGTCTCAATTTGATCCATCCCGCCCCAATACAATGTGTGACATCTTCCTCAATCTCCCCATCCCATGTATAATAGACACAAGGTACTTAAAACGCCCTCTCTTAGGGATGACTTGCGAGTCCAACCTCACCTCCACTTCCCCTCCATGAGTCTCACCACTGAATTTATACTCCAAGTATTTTGTCTTAGTCCTGGTAAAATTGAAATGTTTAGACTCCAGGGTCTGCCTCCATAACTTTAATCTCACATTTGTACCACCTCGCGTCTTATCAATCATCACAATATCATCTGCAAATAACATACACCATGGCACCTCCCTTTGGATGTGGCGCGTCAGTACGTTCATCGCTAGGGCAAACAAAAATGGGCAGAATGTTGACCCTAGTGCAACCTCATCACGATTGGAAAATGGTTCGAGTTCCCTCCCACCATCCTCAATCGGCTCTTTGCTCCATCATACATGTCCTTAATAACCCTAACACATGCAACAAGTTAGCCTCCAAACATCTCCATAAAACCTCCCTCGGGACTTTAGTGTATGCCTTTTCTAAGTCGATGAACACCATATGCAAGTCCCTCTTCCTCTCCCAATACTGCTCCATCAATCTCCTAACAAGGTGAATGGCTTCTTTTGTCGAATGCCCTGGTATAAACCTGAACTGGTTCTCGGTAATAGACACACTCCTCCTCACCCTTAGGTCCACACCCTCTCCCAAACTTTCATAGTATGGCTAAGCAACTTGATACCTCGATAGTTATTGCAATTTTTGATATCAACATTGTTCTTGTATAAAGGTAGCAACGTGTTCCACCTCCATTCTACATGCGTATTCTTCGTTCTAAAAATGATATTAAATAACCTAGTAAGTCACTCCAAGCCCGCTTTGCTCTCACTGTTCCAAAACTCCACCTAGATTTCATTTGGCACGGTCGCTTTTCCCCTGCTCATCTTACACATATCCCCCTTAACCTCCTCAACTCTAATCTGCCTGCTCGATGCACAACTGATATCGAGTGTTCAATATAAATTACAGGTGGATGGAATGAAATCAATGATATATACTTCAAACTGAATCAATGCCTCATGATAAGGAAAGAAAGGCTGGAAGATTTCCTAGATGTCCTATAGCCTCTCGAAGATAAGTATGGACATCATCATACCGATCCTCAAGACTCTACTATACACTTGCTCATTACTCATAGAACCTATGAACCTAGAGCTCTGATACCAACTTGTCACGACCCAAAATCCACCTAGTCGTGATGACACCTAACCCCAACCCGCTAGGTAAGTCAAGCAACAGTCAACACAAATCTAATGAAGATCATAGATAATTAGTAAATAAAGTAGTTGAGTTTCTATACAATAACCCAAGGATTGAGAGTACAAGTTATGAGCCACTAAGAGTTATATTTATAAAGCTGGCATGAAAATAAATACATTATCTACTCGGGATATACATAAACATAATACAAATCTAAAACTACCAAGAATAAGTGGTAGCTATATTCTGTAAGTAGGTACATCTTCAATGCCAGCTCCCGTGATCCACAACAACATCAACTCCAAGATCTGCACGCAAGGTGTAGAAGTGTAGTATGAATGTAACCAACCCCATGTACTCAGCAAGTATCATAACTAGCCTCGGCGAAGTAATAATGGCAAGAATTATTAATGATACTCGCTAATAACCTGTCCAATTCCTGTATCTCACAAGTACTCGATAAAACTACATTGGTGCATAAAGAGATAATGTGCCAAGTCCCAAATCAGTTAACAATCCAGCATATAGGAAAGATATTCATCCAATAACATTAATCATCAAACTTGCATATAGAGAAGATATGTATGATTAAACAAACCAAGTGACACGGCTTCACATATATAGAAGATATGTACCGTGTCTCATCTCATCAAGTAAAGTAGTATATGGAGAAGATATGCATAAAGGCATGTATACACCCCGGAACTAGCAAATAGAGAAGCGATGCAGCAAAATCATGTATTCATCCAAGGAAATTGCAAGTAGAGAAGAAATGCAAAAACCAAAACAAACACTAGCCAGTTTTCCTCAGAAATACAATAACCAAACCAAACCACTGATCAGTTTCCTCATACCGCATGTACATCATCAAGAGAGAAACATGAGAGGGTGACCCTAAGGGGATGAATACTTATCTACACGCCGCAGGGAAAACTCACGTACAGTGATATTATCCGTACAGCGTATTCACGTGGTAATAATCACAACCGCACGACTTATTCACGTACTAATAATCACAACCGCAAGGCATATTCACATGCTAATAATCACAACCGCATGGCGTATTCATGCTCTACCAGTCCAATCTATATCACATAGGAAGCAGATATACAAGAATACATGTACATGAACAATGGATATCAAATTTCATACTTGTGTAACTCAGGCAATTACAGCCCGAAAGTAGCAAATATCATGTTCAATCAAGAGATTAACCTCTTTGTAATCTCAAACATGGTTAAAATAGCTCACAAAGGGGTTCAAACATAAGAAACAAAACAACATAAAGCTTAGCAATCAATTCAAGGAATTGCATAACCTATGCACTATCCCGAGCATGAATAATACCCCGCTGCACGCACATGGGCTCAACCCCACACATGTGTGCCACCCATAACACATAGCAATCACAAATAACTCAGGAAACTAGTGCCCCAACCATGTTTAGGTAAGATACGTACCTTAAGAAAGCCAAACAAAATACTCTAGGAATGCCTTCCCATGCAAATCGACCATCGAACGACTCGAATCTAGCCAAAAGAAACTCCAAAAATCAAATAATACCATAGTAATCAAAGCCAAATGATAAAGGTCGAATTGTTTAATCAAATACTCAGAGTCAACCAAGAAATCAACCCAGATCTGCACCCCAGAACCTGACAAACCCACAAATTCTAACAACCCATTCGAATACAAGTCCAACCATACAAGTTCCATCCAAATTTGACTCTCCATCGTTATTCAAATCTCAAATATTAACTTTAGAAACAATTTAGTCAATAACCCCATGTTTCACTTTTAGATTCACCACTCAAATGTCAAAATCAAAGATAGAACCATGAATCATAATCAAAAGTGAGTCAAGAAAACTTACCCTAATTCAAGTGGAGAAAAATCGCCTAAAATATTTCCCAAGTCCGAGCTCCCCATCTCAAAATATGGTAAAATGAGCTTGAAGTCCGAAAAATAGTATTTTTAAGCTGTTCCAAGAGTATCCATCGCGATCGCAGTTAAGTCCTCATATTCTATTAAGCCAAGTCTGCCCTGCCTTCAACAATCACTTCACGAATGCGACCCATAACTTTGCGAATGCGAAGGCCATCTGGTCTTACCTCATCACGAACGAGTGCACTAATCACGAATGTGGTCTCCCCATTGCATATGCAATGCACAAAATTCATGCCTGTCACATTTCTTCTCCTTGAATGTAGAAGCTTGACCGCGTGATGCTCATTAGATTCGACGAGCACAAAACACACACTTAAATATGCTCGCTAGTCGAATATAGTATAGAAAATTATCGTATCCATAGGAATTAGATTTAAACTGTATTTTCGTAGATTTTAGTTTAATTGCTATGCAAGATGATTAACAATTTAGATTTATGTGATTTAAAACTAAAATTAACTAAGAATCTAAAGCTAATTGACTAATGACACTCAAACAAAAGTAAGCAAGGAAGATATCAACGGGAGAAAATAGGGATTGATTGGATATGTGCAAGATATTTGTCTGGGATTTAACTATAGTTAATTCACTTCTAATGTTCAAGTGAGTCTCTCGAATTGACTCAATTATTAGTTCACACTTTCAGTGGAAACTCCTCTCTCGATTAAGTCTCAACCTCACAAGATGAACTAAGTTAAGCTCGGTGAAGATATGCAAGAAATCGTAGTGGATTGGTCTTTAGGATAACCACTTTACATTATCCTCCTAATTAGGTCTAAACAATAATTCAACTAGCCTATTTCGATTACTATGAAGAATCAATGAATTCAACCAACAAGATAATGCAACAACATCACAAGTTATGCCTCTTTTGATTACATGAACATGTGAAAATAGATGCAACAATTAAAACACCCAGAATGATTCAATACATAAAAACTAGAGTTAATATCCACAAATAATTCTCAATACACCAAATCCATCAATCCCTAAAGAGAACTACTCCATAGATATGGAGTAATTTAACACAAATAAGTTTGAATTAAAGGAAAACATAAAACAATCCAAACCCTTGTCTTGAGTGAGGAGTGAAGGATGAAATCCTTGTGCTCTTGCTTGTTCCACTTCTCCTTAGACTTATTAGGTCTAAAGTATGTCAAAAGTCCCAAAAGTACCATTTTTCCATGTAAATATACTAAGTAGGGTCGGGCCTAAACGAACACACTTTATCCTTCGCGAAATAGGACTCTTTCCGGAAGGGGACGTGCGCGGACGTGCACCTGGGAAGGTGCTCGTGAACTTTGGATGGTTCACTGAATCACATGTACGGCCAATGCGCGATCGTGTACCTGGGTGACGCCCGGATCGATTCTTCGTGTCTCTCTTTGAGTGCACTAGTGTATGTTGATCCCTGAACTTGATATCAACTAAATCCTTGGGCTTTTACTCAGACGTTAAAGTCCAAAATAGCTTGAATTCATCCCATATCATCTATATAGCTCGCAATCACTCTTACAAGGTATAAAGCGTATAATTAGTGCAAAATACTAGCGATTAAAGATCAACTCAATTAAAGTGCAGTAAATTAGAGTATGATAAGCGACTAAAACATGCAATTATAGCCTGCAATCAACACCCCACACTTAAAACATTGCTCGTCCTCGGGCAATCAAACTACACTTTATATAGACACGAACTCATTACACAACTCTCATAACTCATCATATCAAGAATATTTAAAATAGACTAAGCACAATAGTGTAACATCTTAGCATCAACAATTGACTCGCAAGTACCACACATTATTTACAACTCACTCATTTACTCTAACCTAGAGGTCAAAGACAGTACCTTTCCTTCACGAATTAAGTGCCCTCACAACAAAAGAGAGTAGTTCCACACACAAATGACATTAAGAACAACTAGGAACTCAAGATAGACAAAATTCACTCACTCTCAGAAATAACATTCATATGCCACAGAAGATGAATCATAGGCTTGCCCATAGTGTACTACTCTACTAATTGAGCTCATTCAGTCAAGGTCAAGTAGGACTTTAATTGGCTGTAATGTAGGTTGCGAGACGGGTAGGATACATTTAGACATAAGAGTGACTACACCTCCCTAAGCACTTTAATACATACATTACATTCAAAACCCCACGCTTATGTCAAACCAAGACTCCACCTTCACATCAATTTACATTAACTCCCAATTTCTCCTTACGCACTATTACATCAAGTTACCACTATCAAGGAATATTTTTCACAATCATACACTTATTGTTTTTTCTTTATTTTTCAATTCAAGTGGCTCTTACTTTTTCAAAGTAGTGCACCTTTCTCCTTATTTAATTAGTTCCACTCAAAAGCCAAACTAACCACCCCACACTTCACTTTTACAAAGTTCATAATAGATTCAAGTGCTCACGAGAGGTAAATGGTTCAAATAGATAGTTAATTCAAACAACTGGGTAAGACTTGTAATGTGGTTACCAAAGAAACATGATTACAGTCTCAACGGGTTTAACTAAGATACGTAACAATTAGGTGGGTAAATGCATATCATTGGCTCAAAAAAGAAATGCCTATATCCTTTCCAAGACTGAACAAAACTACTATTTCGCTTTGCAAAAATACAAGGCAAGTTCTAGACATCAAATGCAATGCACAAAATAACACAAATTCTAACACACATATTGCACATAACTCACTCAAGATTGGAGTATCAAGACACTCTAGTCAAATCAGTTAAGCAAAGTTAAGATCATACAGTTTAAGGTACTTATACAAAAGTCAAAATCTGAGCCTGAGTGTCTCAACTAAAGCACTTACTATTCTCAAGGCATAATAAAGTCAAGATATATTGCTTCCAATTCAAATCAAAGCATAAGGTATTTTACTTCTAACAAAAATAAAACCTAACTACCTCCGGTTCAAACAAAACCCTTGGAAAATAACCACGGCACAAAGAAAAACCAAGGGGAAATTATTACACTAACTACAAAAGAAAATATTTTTGTCTTTTTCTTTCGACTTCATCCCTCAAGAAATCTGTCGAATGATATCCATCGTTGAAAAAAGCAAATTTTGTTTTTCTATCTCTAACTACTAAAAAGCAAAACTAAAACTAATATACATACATACATACAAATATGTTCCCCACACCATACTTTAAGTAGTGACATGTCCCCATGACACACAATTAAAAAGGATAAGGTAGAGGAAACTTCCTTGAATCTCTAATCGGGGTCTGAGTCGAAGTCGGGCTCCATTCTTCTCGCCCGAACAAGTGCACACATGCAGTACCCCGGAAATTTTGAATTACTTAAGCGCTATTAAGAAGTTGATGTGTGCTAATTATATTATTTTGTGTGTAGACGAGGACTATTAATAGGATGGGTATCAATTAGATATTATAATAAGTGTATGAGGCATATTATAAGTGATGTGGGGTCTCAGGATAGCCCTAAGTCTAAGTCAAGTTGGAAATTACATGATAGACTAAAGTTTTAAATGAGTACGCATAAGACCAAACTTTGGAGGAGCATATATATATATATAAAGATTTATGTGATAGAAAATCTATCATATGAAAGAGCTTCAAGTCTAGTGTGTAACACTTCAAACCGTTCGTCATTTTCACACTCCTACAAGAAGTTATGACCAAATTTCCAAAGGCTAGCAGTATGTGATTCTGCGCTCAATTCCGCGACCGCAGAATCATTCTTTGAATCGCAAAAGTGGTCTACGGACCACAGAATGGTCGCAGACCTGATTAGTGCAGCCCAGTTCTGGGCATTAGTTTTGCGTTGCATTGTGCGAACCGCATACCTGCTATGCGGTTCATTCTGTGACCGTAGACCTGAGTTTGGAGGGTCCATTTTTTTATTTTTATAACTCGATCCCATTTTGATAAATAGACTTTGTTGCACGTTTTGAAGGCAAAAATATGATATTTTTAGAGAGAAGTGAGAGTGTTGTAAAGAGAAGAAGAAGCCCAAGTGCTTTGTTCATCAAGATATTGTCCAAGCTTTGAAATCCAATAAGAAAATCTCACAAGATCTTCACTCAAGAGGTAAGATTCTAACCCTAGCCTTCAATTTTGAGTTTGGGATAAAATATGGGTGATTGGGAGTATGATTCTTGGATGTAAGAGTATTATGTGTATATGCATGTACCAATAAGGTTTGTGGTAATATTGTTGAACTCAAATGGGTAATGATTGTGTTGTGGAGTGAAGGAAATCTTGTAGAAGAACCTTGTGGTCGAATTTGCACACCTAGTATTTGATAAAATGCTCAAATGAGTTGAAAACAGCAATATCTTCCTAATTTGTGTACAATTCTATTATGTCTCAAAATAGATTGAGATTTCTAGAATTTCCGAAACGTTGTAGTAACTTAAGGAAATCTCAAGCAAGGTATGTTGGCTAAACTACTCTTTTAGTAATGAATGCCATGATGTTCCCGTAAGTTTCTAGTATGGTTGGCTCAAATTCCTAATTCCTATGTTCCGAGTTATTCCTTATAAACTTGACTATTCCGAATGAGTCTTATGTCGAAAGATATATGTTCAAAGTATGTGTTGTGTATTAAAATGTTATGGCTTTGAGTCATGTTCCAAATAAAAGATAGTATGCCAAATTGTGTGAGAAAAACTCGATATGCTTAAGACTCTAAATTGATCATATGTGTTGTGTACCTAAAGCCTTGATTTGAAATGCCTTTTTGTTGATAATATATAAAGATGCTCGAAAGTGAAAGAAGAGAGTTGGTGATATAAAGTGTGGCCACTGTACCAAGAATGAAAGTTATACTTGTGGCCAATGGTGCCAATGAAATGAAATGATGTGAGAAAGGTAAATAAATGAGTCTTGATTCAACTGTTCCAAATTGACTTCGAAAATAGATTTGCCTAAAAGCTTATGTACTCAAGTCGTGCCCACATGTGGTTGTTTCAATTAATGTTATGCTTTGTAAGTATTTTCAACGTGTTTTGAACTCCTATATATTCATGAGTTGAAATTGTGTATTGCCCTTTTTGGAAAAAATATTTCAAGAATAAATAATGTGTTACTCGTTTATGATTTTAACTTGTGCTTCGGTTGCCAAATATTTTACTCCATTTCTTGAAAAGAAATCCATTTTGTTTAAAAGTCCTCATTACTAATGAATTTAAAATTGTAATTTTCGAAAAATTATATATGTTGATATTTATGATGATGATCCATGAAAGGAAAGAAATAAAAGTGTGAAATATGAAATGCGGCCACCGTGCCATGAATGATGAATCATATGTATGGCCAAGAGAGCCAATGAAATATTAATGTTGTAAGTAGCTGAAAGTACCAATGAAAATATATGCGGTATGCCGGTGTAGGAGTGGATTGTGATCATTCCTCTTATTTGGGATGAGATTGATGTGATATAATTATTCCCCTTATTTGGGATGAGATTGATGTGATAAAATTATTTCCCTTAATTGGGATGAGATGATTGATAGAAAAGAATGACGTCGATCTCCACGGCATTGTAGTGAGATGGCCTGACCGATCGGGTCGTGATTGGACACCATGCTACACATATGGTGGTGATTGTGCTAGAAATTGTAATTTAAAATATGATTGTGGTTGATGTCTCAGATGAGATTGCCTAGCCGATCGGGTCGTGATTGGACTACGTGCTAAAAGTACGGTGGTATTGGTATTGTGAACGATGGTATTGTGAACAATGGTATATCGGTGCTAAATATCTCCCAAACAAAAATAATATTACCATCATATTTTGATTATCACTTCACAATGTCATCTTCATATTTTGGAAATTATCATGTTTTAACTTGGCATTTGAATATCATTGATTATTGATTGTTGTTTTCATGGTTTTCCCTTTCTTATATTGGCATTCTATTTTGAAAGAGAACACTTAGCTTTACATACTAGTACTATTCCATATGTACTAACATCCCTTTTGCCAGGGGCGCTGCATCTTTAATGGATGCAGGTGCTTCATCAGCGGGCAACTTTGGTCCTCGTTAGCAATCACTCTCTATCAGCAGGTTTTGGTGAGCCCTACTCTATTCTGGACCTGATGTCATTCAAGTTGTACATTGTGTTTTGAGGTATAGTCGGGGCCTTGTTGCCGGAACTTCCACACTACTCTTTTGTTGTACTTAGAGGCTCCGTAGACAGGTTGTGGGTGGTGTTTGATGTGGGGGATTGAACTACAAATGTTGGTATTTGAAAAACATATTTTTCATTACATCTATAAACTTGTAATATTTTGGAAATTATGAATGAAGCTACTAATGGAAATGAAATGGGAGTTGTTAATGAAATCTTTTCAGTGTTTGATTAATGGAGTGCATCTTCTCTTTATTCATGTATGAGTTTGGATAGAAGGAAATCTAATAAGCTTGCTCGGCCGAGTTCACTCGGTTGAGCGCCGATCGCGCTCCCCAAAATTGGGGCGTGACAACACATCCATGCAGACAGCTTCTTCTCAGCCTTCTTGTGGTACACCCCACACTTGTCTTTTTCACTCATCGCAGCCTTATCTTTCAAACTTTTCACTTTTCACTATACATTCGCAGCTGGCTTCTCCTTTCTCACACCATCTCTACATTCATCTCGAAAGTTACCATCTCCTCACCCACTCTAAGCATGAGTTTTCTATCATGTATGCCTAATATTACTCTTCCCATCGCTAGGAATGGTCTTCCTAAGATAAGGGGACCTCTTTGTTCTCCTCCATCTTTACCACAATGAAATCTACAGGAAATACAAACTTATCGACCCGAACTAAGATATTTTCCACTATCCCCTCGGGTATTATAGTTGTTTTGTCTGCCAACTGCAAAGATATTGGCGCAGACCTTATCTCTCCAAGCTTATTCTCCATTTTCCTATATATAGACAAAGGCATTAAATTAATTGAGGCACCAGAATCACATAAAGATTTATGCAAATTAAGAGTGCCTAAAGAGCAAGGTATAGTAAAACTCCCTGGATCTCCACACTTTTGTAGGACTTGTTTTGCAAGATTGCGCTGCAATGCTCTGTGAACTTGACTACTGATGTCTCCTCGATCTTCTTTTTCTTTGTAAGGATCTCCTTCAAGAATTTCGCATAAGCTAGCATTTGTGAGAGCACTTCTGTGAATGGCAAGTTTACACTAAGCTGTCTCAGCATCTCTAGAAATCTCTCAAACTGCTTGTCCAGCTTTTCTCTATACAACTTTTGGGGAAAAGGTAGAGCAGGAATATGCTCGCTCTCATTAGATTCCTCCCTTCTTGAAGTTTCCTCCTTTCTTTTCTCAGCTTATTTCTTCCCTTTCTTATTATTTTGAACTTCAATTTTCAGCTGCTCCCCAATTTCTTTTTCAGGCACCACTTCCTTTTGGATAGGGGCAGGATCTTTCAACACTTGCCCGCTACTCAAGGTCACAATATTCACCGTTTCTTTGGGATTCCTTTATGTGTCAGCTGGTACATTACCTGGGATTCTCTCAGACAATATAGTTGCAATTTGCCTCACTTTCTTCTCCATGTTTCGCAACCCTGTGCCAAGTTCTTTGATAGCAGCACCATGAGCATCTAGCCGCTCATCCGTCTTGACGATGAAGGACTTCATTAGATCTTCTAACCCAGACTGAATTGGATGTTGAGGGTAAAACTGTGGCCTCCGTTGATTCACAAAACTAGGAGCTCCTTGAAATATGGAATTGTTTTGTTGCCATGCATTTGCAGTACTACCAGGTGAACTCCACAAAAATCCGGGGTGCTTCTGAGCCATTGCAGTGAAGTTATAATTCCCAACAACATTAAATTCCTCGATTGAGGCTTGACACTCATGAGTAGGGTGCCCTCTTCCATATATATCACACGCTACATGAGGCTCACTGTGTATCGAATTTAAGGTCAGCTTTATTTTTTCCTTAGCCATGGCATCAAGTTATACCTGCACATATGTGTTAGCGTCAACTTGGTGCACACTAGTTGATCTTCTTCTTTCAGCAATTTCAGAGGGCCACTGATTTGCGTCTTCAAATAACTCATTCAATTGTGACTATCTCATCTGGAGTCTTTTTAATTAACGGGCCTCCAGCTGCATTGCTCAAGTTCTTCGAACAGCGGGTGTCAATCCATCCCAAAAATCTTGGAGTTGCATCCAGAGTTCAATTCCGCTATGCTAACACTTTCGCACTATCTCCTTAAACCTCTCCCAAACTTCTAATACAGTTTCAGTCTCGTTCTAGAAAAAGTTATGGATTTCTCTTCTAAACTTGCCCGTCTTAGCGGATGAGAAATATTTGTCAAGAAATTTTCTGGTCATCTCATTCTATGTTCTAATCGATCCATTAGGCAAGCTTCGAAGCCAGTGCTTTGCATCGTCTTTGAGATTGAAGGGGAATGCCCTTAAATAAACTACATCTTGTGACATACCATTATATTGAAAGGTGTTCATAATCTCCTCGAAGTCCATCAGATGATTGTTTGGATCCTCGTTCATCTGTCCTCTGAAAATGTAGCTGTTTTGTAGAGTTTGGAGCAACCCTTGATTCAACTCAAAATTGTTAGCTGCAACTGGAGGTGGTCTCACGCTTGATAATCCTTGGTTGTAGACCGGTCTAACATAATTGCCAAGTGGTCTCCCAATGCCAGGAGCTATGTTTCCGAACTGGTGTGCACCCATGGGTTGATTCTAAGCAATTTTCCGAGGCCTCTCATCTTTATAGACAAGTTGTGCATTTCGAAGAGCTGTCTCCTCAGCATCTCGTGCCGCTTTTTATCTTTGTTGGGCTGCCTTTCTCGCAGCCAAATCAACATTATCCCCATCTCCCGCCATAACTTCCTTGGTTGAGGATTGCCCAACCTTCTTTGTAATCTCGAGGAGATTTCTTTCCTACTCAGTTGTCGCAGTTATTTCTCGATTTCTAGTTTGTATGGGAGCACTTCCTTCCCAGAGGATTGAGTCATGCACCAATCTAACCTGTAGCCTGCACACAATCAAGTAACAACAAACGTAAAAAGAGAAAATAAAATAAAATAAAAAGAAAAATTCCCGAATTAGCACCACAAACTATTTCAAACACTATTAATTGCAAATCCTCAACAACGACGCTAAAATTGACGAGTGCAAAACACACACTTAAAAATGCTCGCAGTCGAATATAGTATAGAAAAATATCGTATCCACATGGATTGGATTTAAACAGTGATTTCACAGCTTCTAAATTAATTGCTATCCAAGATGATTAACAATTTAGATTTATGTGATTTAAAACTAATTAACTAAGAATCTAAAACTAATTGACGAATGACACTCGAACAAAAGTAAGAAAGGAAGATATCAATGGGAGAAAATAGGGATTGATTGGATAGGTGCAAGATATTTTTCTGGGATTTAACTTTCAGTGGAAACTCTCGAATTCACTCAATTATTAGTTCAAACTTTCAGTGAAAACTCCTATCTCGATTAAGTCTCAACCTCACAAGATGAAACAAGTTAAGCTCGGTGAAGATATGCAGGAATTCATAGTGGATTGGTCTTTAGGAGAACCTCTTTCAATTATCCTCCTAACTAAGTCTAATCAATAATTCAACTAGCCTCTTTAGATTACTAAGAAGAATCAATGAATTCAACCAACAGGATAATGCAAAAACATCACAAGTTATGCCTTTTTCGATTATATGAACATGTGAAAATAGATGCAACAATTAAAATACCCAAAATGATTCAATACATAAAAACTAGATTTATTATCCACAAATAATTCTCAATACACCAAATCCATCAATCCCTAAAGAGAACTACTCCATGGATATAGAGTAATTCATCATAAATAAGTTTAAGTTAAAGGAAAACATAAAACAATTCAAACCCTTGTCTTGAGTAAGGAGTGAAGGATGAAATCCTTTTGCTCTTGATTTTCCCACTTCGCCTTAGCCTCCTTAGGTCTAAAGTATGTCAAAGGTCCCAACAATACCATTTTCTATGTATATTTACTAAGTAGGGTCGGTCCCAAATGAACACACCTTCTCCTTCATGAAATAGGACACTTTATGGAAGGGGACGTGCGCGGTCGCGCACTTGGTCGCACACTTTGGATGGTTCACTACCTCACATGCACGGCCAGTGCACGCCCAATGCGCGATCGTGCACCTAGGTGACACCCGGATCGATTCGTCGTTTCTCTCTATGAATGCACTAGTGTCCATTGATCCCCGAACGCTTTCCCTATTAAATCCTTGGGCTTTTACTCAGACTTCAAAGCTCTAAAATAACGTGAATTCATCCCATAGCATCTACATAGCTCGGAATCACTCCTATAAGAAATAAAACATATAATTAGTGCTAAACACTAGCGATTAAAGCTAAACTCAATTAAAGTGTAGTAAATTAGAGTGTGATAAGGGACTAAAACACGCAATTATAGCCCACATCAAGACCCACCAGAAAAACCATCAATGCAACACAAACAAAAATGGTCTGAAACCACCCCGAAACATACTCGAGCCCCTCGGGACCCCGTCCAAACATACCAACAAGTTCCAAAACATATCATGGATTTATTCGAGGCCACAAATTCTACAAAATAACATCAAAACAATGAATTACACCTTAATTCAAGCTCAATAAATGATTTCAAAGTTTTAATGTCTAAACTTGTGTCGAACACGTCTAAACAACTCTAAATCACCACGAATTTTGCACACAAGTTCTAATGACATAACGGACCTATTCTAGCTCCCGGAACAACAATCTGAAACCAATATTATCAAATTCAACTCCAGGTCAAACCTATGAACTTTCCAAACCTTTTAATTAACATCTTTCACCAAATAGAGGCAAAACTTTTTAGAAATATCGAAATTCGAATCCGGGGATACGCCCATGTCAAAAATCACTTTTTGGGCCTAATGGAACCATCAAAAAGCCAATCCGAGGTCAATGCATAAAAGTCAAACTTGGTCAACTCTTCCTTCTTAAAGCTTCCAAATTGAGAATCGTTCTTCCAGATCAATCCCAAATGACTCAAAAATTAAACCCTAACATGCACGTAAGTCATAGTACATCGTATGAAGCTACTCAAGTCCTCTAATTACCGAACATAATGTAAATTCTCAAAATGACCGATCAGGTCATTATACAACCAAACATGCGTATAAGTCAAAAGTAATCATATGAACCTAACATAATTGTAAAAACACAAATCCAAGGTCATTTACCAACAATGTTGACCATGGTCAACGCCAACAATTTTCATTCAAAAATCAAATTTTCTCTGATAAATCACATTAAAACTTTCCGAAAATTTAAACGGACCATGGAAGCACGTCACAAATCATCAAATTAGCCTATTCAAAGTCTTAACGCACAAAATGGAAAGTTAGAACGTAAAACAACCTATCATGCCATTACACGTAGGTGATACAAGGCATATTAAGAGGTTTTGCCCCAGGTTGCAGAGTAGTATGCCACAGCTGGGTACCTGTACTATGATTCCGACATTGGTTGCTATACCACCTGCCCAGCCAAAATATGGGCAGGGGTCAACCAGCTGGAGGTGGAAGTCATCCAAGTAGAGCTCATCCTATAGGAGGAGGACATGCTACTGGGGTTCAGCAGCGTTGTTATGCATTTGTAGGTAGGCATAAGGTAGAGTCGTTCAATACAATTATCATAGGTATTATCTTAGTATCTCATAGAGATTTTTCGATATTATTTGATCTAGGTTCTACTTATTCATATATGTCCTCATAGCTTGCATTGTACTTGAGTATGCCTCGTGATTCTCTTGATATTCCTGTTTCAATGTCTACACCGGCCGTCTGAGATTCTATAGTAGTTGATCTGGTGCATGATTCTTATATTGTGACTATTACTAGTTTTTATACCGTGGTTGATCTCTTACTGTTGGATATGGTGGATTTTGAGGTTATTCTTGGTATGGATTGATTGTCTCTGTATCATGCTATTTTGGATTATCATTCCAAGACTGTAATTTTAGCTACGCTACGATTGCCTATACTAAAGTGGAGAGGGACCCTTGGCCATTCTACGAGTATGGTGATTTCATTTTTGAAGGCGCATCGCATGGTGGATAAGGGGTTTCTAGCATATTTGGCTTGCATTTCGGAGGTTTCTTCTATGGAATTGGTACAAGTTGTGATTTCTTACATATCGACCAGGCATGCCACCCAAGAGGGATATTGACATTTGTATTGACTTGGGCCGAGCACTCAACCCATTTATATTCTACCATATGGCGCTAGCTAAGTTGAAGGAATTGAGGGATCAGTTGTAGGATTTTCTTGATAAAGGATTTATTAGACTGGGTGTTTCTCATTGGGCTACGTCGGTGTTATTTTTTGAAGAAGAATGGTGGTTCGATGAGGATGTGCATTGATTATCGGCAACTGAACAAGGTTACTATCATGAACAAGTATCCATTTATTACCCCATGTACCTTTGTACTTCATGTTCGTCATAAGTTATTCGACGTAAGTACGAGACTGTTTCGATCAAACACACTCACGCAAGTATACGTGGTCGTAAAGTAATAGAGTAGTGAATAAAGTATTGTTCCCACAAAGACTTATGATTAACTTTTGACTAATTCAAACTCAAATAGCTTATTGATTCAAACAATTTCTTATAAAATAGATAATTGTCTAATTTACTACCTAAAAACTATCAAGTAATGAAATACTTGAAATCAACACAACACTTAAATAGTTTTGAATAACAATCAATAGGAGATAATATTCCAGGGTCACGGGTTATCTAACAATCATGTTGCATTCTTAGCTTAAAATAACTAATTGATTTATCTGGATTGTTGATTGACAGGGTTGATATTACTCATAAG